>RCUC01122882.1:0-86803 GCA_003697995.1 Taxidea taxus jeffersonii
CTCTCTCTCTCTCTCTGCCTGCCTCTCTGCCTACTTGTGATCTCTGTCTGTCAAATAAATAAATAAAATCTTTAAAAAAATATGTAAAAAAAAAGAATGGCTAAAAGAAGTTTTATAAACAGAAAGGAAATTATAAAAGAAGGAAACTTGGAATACCAGGATGCAAAAAAAATCATAATAAGCCGAAATATGGATAAATACAAGAGGCTCTCTACCTCTTGAGTTTTCTAAACTATGTCTGATGGTTGGAGCAAAGATGATAGCATTGTCTGATTTAGTTCTAAAAAATATTTTTAAAGGCATCAAAAATTTGACAAGAAAGCAAGGTGTTATCAAGATATCTAAAATCTGTATCTTGGGACAGAAGTTAATGAACATAAAAACAATTGAAGGTCTTATCTCCTCTATTCAGAGTTTAAGAATAAGACAATAGGGGAATAGAAAATGTTCTACAGATAAAACCTGAGACTTTTCCAAAATTATTGAAATACACTAATGCACAAGTTGAAGCCAAAAAAATATACCCCAAATCAATATCTGACTTATGATAGTGCAATTTCAGAACACCTATAGAAAGAGATCTTACCAGGAAGCCAAAGACATCGTCAACAAATAAATAATAATTAGACTGACTGCTAACCTCTCATAGCAACAATGGAAATAAGAAGATAATAGAATATCTTCAATAAGCTGAAAGAAAAAATAATTGTCAGTATAGAATTCTATAAACAGAATATTAACTTTCAAAGAGGGCTAACAAACTATTGTAACAAACAAACATTAAAGGTTTGTTGGCAAAACATTCTCAGTAAATTAAATTCTAAAGGTTGTACTTCAGGTAGAAAAAGGGTGATCACAGATAGAAGGTATGAGATCCAGGAAGGAAGGGTGAGCAAAAATTCTGGTGAGCATGTAGGTAAATTCAAACATTGACTTTGTCAAGCAATAATTATAAGTTGGAAAATAAGCTATAAGTAAAATACTGGAAAACTGTAGTGTATAAGTTGGAATGGAGGTGATTAAGGTGAATGCATTTCAAGGTCATTACATTATTGAAAGAAAGGTGAATGATGTAAAAATACAAATACTTGAAAGTCAAATACAAAACCCAATAAATCAAACAAACACTAACAAAAGATCTGAGTAGTTATATCAATATCACAAAATACAGACTTTAAGGCAAAAAAATCACTAGCAATAAAGAATGTCACTTAAAAATGATAAAAAGTCTCAATTAACCATAATTCTTAAATTTGTATCCAATTACTAACACAGCCAACCTTAAAGTATATGAAGTAGAAATTGATAGATCTACAAAGAGAAATGGACAAGTCCACATTTATAGTAGGAAATTTTACTTTTCTGTTAGTACTTGGTAAATTAAGGAAACAAACAATAAAATCAGAAAAGATATAGAATATTAGAACAGCACACTAAAAAATATCCTTTGTTTTAAATGGATAGCATGTAACATTCAAACACACATTAAGCACTTATGAAAATTTATCACATGTTGGACTTCAATGGATTTTAAAGAACTGGTATATCATACAGCCCAAATTTAATGACCACAGTGTACTTAAACTATAAATGAATGATACAAACAAGATGCAATTACATGCTATTTTCAAAGTTGGAAATAAAAGGATAAAAAATATATTCTGTGGAAACATTAACCAAAGGTAGCTGGAGAGGTCATGTTAATATTAGGAAAAGTAGTATTTAGGGCAACAAGTATTACTAGATAAGAGGGACATTTCATAATGATAAAAGGATAAATTCAATAGGACAACATAGAAATCACAAATTGATATACATCTAACAGATAGCTTTAAAATATAAGAAGCAAATAACAGAGCTAAAAAGAGAAATAGATTTTCTTTTCCAGGCATAATTGGGAATCGCTTTCATGAGTACACAATTTAATGGATTTAACACACAATAAACACACCCAGTTCAAAAAAAGAACATTATTTGTAACCCAGAACCTCCTCTAAAAGCCCTTACCAGTCAACTCTCCCTCCCTTGACTTTTTTTTTTTAATATTTTATTTATTTGAGAGAGAGACAGTGAGAAAGAGCATGAGTGAGGAGTTCAGAGGGAGAAGCAGACTCCCTGAGGAGTCAGGAGCCCGATGTGGGACTCGATCCCGGGACTCCAGGATCATGACCTGAGCTGAAGGCAGTCGCTTAGCCAACTGAGCCACCCAGGCGCCCCTCCCTTGACTTTTTTTAATATACATTATTTCTTAGAGCAATTTTATTTTCATAACAAAATTGAAGGGAAGATACAGAGATTTCTAATATACCCCCTTGCCCCACACATTCATAACACACTCCCCTCCCACTCAGAGTGATACATTTGTCACAATCAATAAACCTTAATTAATTAATGCATCATTATCCCCCCAAATCCATAATTAACCTAACCAAGGATTCACTCTTAGTTCTGCAGGTATGGACAAATGTATAATGGCATGTACCCACCATTATAGTATCATACAGTATAGTTTCACTGTCCCTAAAATTCTCTGTGCTCTGCCCATTCATCCCTCTCTCCTCTCTAACTCCCAGAAACCACTGCTCCATGGTTTTTTACTGTCTTCATTATTTTGCCTTTCCCCAAATGTCATATATTTGGATTTATACAGTATATACCATTTTCAGATTGGCTTCTTTCACTTAGTAATATATATTTAAGTTTCCTTCATGTCTTTTTATAGCTCAATAGCTCATTTCTTTTTAGCACTGAATAATATTCCATTATCTAGATGTACCACAATTTATTTATTCATTCACCTACTGAAGGACATCTTGATTGCTTCAAAGTTTTGGAAATTTTTAATAAAGCTGCTATAAACATCAATGTGCAGGTGTTTGGGTAGAATGATTAGGGGTTTTAACACTCACAGTGCCTGATAGACCGAACAAGTAAAAATATCAGCAAGAATACAGTAAATTTAAACACTATGATTAACCAAGTTGATCACATTGACTGGTGTACACAAAATCCAACAACTATAAACTGTGGATTCTTTTCAAGAGTGCGCAGAACACTGATCAGGATGAACTGCATTCTAGGCCATAAAGCAAGTCTCAACAACATTCAAAGGATTGAAATCACACAAAATATGGAGTTAAACTAGAAATCAAGGTTTTTTTTAAGGTCATTAGAAAATAATCCAAGATGACAAGAGATCATAATACATATACCTTGTTGGGTACTGGCTATTTTGTCCCTAAGAATGCCAGGTTTTATTAACATCTCCATAACTTCCTCAGGAATTTATCCTATATCACATCACAATGGCCATTTGACCCCAAGCCTCTGTGCTCCAAAAGGAGTATCAGAGCAAAGACTACCCTTTAGAAGAGCCCTTTTCCCACCGTCTATTTCAGTCTCTGGTTGGGAGTTACCCTAAGAAAAGCATGCAGTCAGTTACCACTGATTTTCTCAGACATAGGATGGAAAGTTTCTCCAAGAATGGTATGATGTTGGCTTAAAGACCAGAGTAGACCCTGAGGGAGATAACAGGTGGCAGCTGGCAGATGACCATACTCAGAGAAATTGGGCAGGCTCTTTTTGAAGGGTTATCCAATTGGCAATCTCCATGTCTGCCACAGCTTATACTAGAAAAGAAGAAAAGTTGAAAAATCAATAATCCAAGTATCCATATAAGGCACTAGAAGAACACTGGAAAATAACACAAATAAAATAAAGGGAGGAAAGAATAAAGATAAGAGCAGGAGACCATGAAATAGAAAACACATGAACAAGAGAGAAAATCCAAGAGTCAAAAATAAGTTCTTCAGAAAGACTTAATAAAATTGATGCCCCCTAGCAAAACTTATCAAGAAAAAAGAGAGAAAAAGACAGAGAAAGAAAAAGATAAACTGTGAATATCAAGATTCGATATATAATAAAAAGGTAGTAAAAGGATATTATGAATAATTTTATGCCAAAACACTTGACCACTTAGATGAAATGGACAGATTCCTTGAAAAGCACAACTTACAGAAACAGTCACACACACATACACACACACACACACACACACACACACACACACATAATAGCAAATTGAAGTCCTGTATTTGTCAAAGTAATTGAATCCATAGTTTAAAAGCTTCCACAAAGAAAACTCTAGTCCCAGATGGCATCACTGGTAAATTCTTCCACCCATTTAAGGAAGAAATCATACCCCTCTCACACAAACTCTATAGAAAACTAGGGGGTGAAACAACACTTCCCAACTTTTTTATGAGGCCCTAGGACCATAATCTGTCAAAGATATTATAAGAAAGTAAAATTATATGGTGATTTTTTTCTGTCAGACTAAGACAAAAAAAATCAAAACAAAACAAAAATAAGTCAAATCCAGCAAGTGTGGTTTATCCCAGGAACCCAAGATTGATGCATTCAAAACCAACCTATGCAATTCACCACATTAAGAGAATAAAGGATAAATATACAATTAACTCTGTAGATTCAGAAAAAGTATTTAATAAAATTCTATAGTCATCCATAATTTTAAAAAAACCCTCAGTGGACTAGAACTAGAAGGATACTTCCTTAATATGATAAAGGAGCAATCCAAAAACCTGACAGTATACATAAAGTCAGTATACATAAACACTTCCCCCTAACTTTCAGGCTGAACCAGACAAGGATGTCTACAACTGTCACTTCTGTCAACTTTGCATTAGTGGTTAGTCTCTGTAATGTAATTAGTGGTTAGTCTCTGTAATGTGGCCAGAAAAATAAATTAAAGGTATAAAGTATCCATAAAAAAATGTAAAACTCTCATTTGAAAATAATGTTTATATAAATAAAATATTCAAAACAATCTACAAACTTAGAATAATGGCTAAATTCAGCAAGGTTATTAGACACATGATTAATATAGAAAAATCAAATTATCTAGGGAATACCATCAATATTCTAAAACTTGTCTTGAAGTCTTCTTACCCTTGGCAATGTATTTTCTGCATCCAGGTGACCTTCTTAGTACAGATGGGAGAAAAAATGACTAGAAGAACTTCCACATTCCTTGATGGAAGGTGAAGCGTGCTCCCAGAGGGAGAGCAGACTTTTGTTTAGGGGAGTAAATCTTTACAGGGCTGTTGCTTAGGAAAGGTAAGACCCAAGGTATTGGCTACAATTGGAAGATGCAATAAAAGTGAATTAAAGTTCTGTTTTTAGTAATACAAAAGGCTAGTTTCTGTGAGGTGGAGTATGATCTAATTTTAAATGATTTTCAGTTCTCTCTGGAAAAGGGGCCAAAAACAATAGTAGAAATGACCTTGGTTAGGGAAAGTAGACTCCATAAATATGGTGAGACACAGCACCTAAAGAGAAAGTATTTCCAGTTGTTTCCAATTTTGTATCTTAATTCCTTTCCATTCTCATCCAATGGCTTCGGCAAACCTTTAGTCAGATTTATTTTTGTATTTTCTTGGGAAATAAAGGAGGAGCTGTGATCATGTTGGTAAGTCAGTTGGACCACAGAAAGACAGAAGGCAATAAAGAGGTATGAGGAGGAGACCAGGGAGAAAACCAACTCAAGAGCCATAAGCAGTCTAGAAGAAGCCAATAACTGGAGTATGCAGTTGACCCACACTCTCCAGGAATTCTCAGAAATATTTAGGTTGGGACTGGGTTTATTAGCACCAGATAAGGGATATGGACTCAGGTTATTTTATTTAGATATCCAAAAAATGGTGGCCCCCTTAGTTATTTATAGAATTTAGGACATTCGGCTTATATACTTTATTACTATATTGATAATAAATAACATTTGTGTGAAGATATAACATGACCTGGTTTGCAAAACATTTTCATTATATTATGTCACAAGTAATTCATTACTGTTTTACTTTCCAAACCTATTCCCATATTTGGAAGAGACAATATATTTTTTTCTTAAGTAATATATTTAATGATATTTAAATAGGACCTAACACCAATTTAAAGTAGAGTTATATAGTGATTTATTTACAATTATTAAATGTTTCATTCTCTCTGCAATAAAGCAAACATACCAGGTCATTTGAAATAAATTTTTAGTTACATTGAATTTATCCCCAATATTTCAGAAATGTATTTATTAGAGAGCCTTGCTAATATTCTCTAGTGGCATAGGCCAAATGATCTTCTGAGCCTCCTCCTCTCAGATCCAGTGGTGTGTGGAAGTGGAATAGAGTGCATTAAGAGAAGCTCAGAAAGTCTCCTGTGCCAAAAGAGAAATGCAGAAAATATCCCACTTCACCCAGCAGATGTGAACCTGTGTTCTCCATGGCAGCAATGGAGGTCATGTTTGTGATGAGCAGAGCCATCATTAAATGACATTTTCATTATCAATGGGTAAGCTCACCTGGTTTTTCTTCCCCTCAGCTGAAGCTAATTGCTTAGTTCTCTCTCCCTCAACAAAGTGTTCATCTTCTACATTAACTACAAAAGCATGTTCAAAGTTTCGCCTGATGCAGCCAAAAGCAATGAGGGAAAGAAGTTCCATATGTGAACAGGAGGTTGGGACCCTCTAAAATTTTTTTCTGGGATAAGGCTAGTGTTAATGTATCATTTTTTTTTTAAGTTAAGAAACATGATTAAAACCTAGAAATAGGAGGAAGGGCAAGATGGCAGAAGAGTAGCAGACTGAAATGACATCAGGTCACAGGAGTTCAGCTAGATAGTTATCAAACCATTCTGAACACCTACGAACTCAACGGGAGATCAAAGAGAAGGAGAACAGCAATTCTAGGAACAGAAAATCGACACCTTTCTGAGAGGTAGGACTTTCAGAAACTTTCTGAAAGGTGTAGAGAAGTGAATCCAAAGCCACGGGAAGATAGACTGCTGGGGGAGGGGTCGGATTCCAGCAAGCAGCGGAGCAGTGGAGCACAAAATCAGAACTTTTAGAAGTCTGCTCCACTGATGGACATTGCTCCAGAGGCTAAGCAGGGGTGGACCCCTCATAGGGACAGTGGGGTCTCAGGACCCACAGGGTCACGGAAAGATCAGGGGTGTCTGAGTGTGGCAGAGCTGCCAGGTATCAGAGTGGGGAAGCCAACTACAGAGACAGAGCTGAGGATTGAGCTCTCAGCTTGGGGTGACCTTAAACCATGATCCACGGCACAGTTGGGACACTGATTTTTCAGCAGGGACCCTACAAGTGGCAGAGCCGGGGAGACTTACCTTCCTCCTCTAAAGGCAGGAATCTGCTGGGTTTGGATACTCCAAACAAGGCTGTGCGCCAGAGATAGAAATGCTCTGTCACAGGCCATATGAGCCCAGAGCATGGCCGGAGACCAGGGAGATGGTACTGATTGACCCCTTTTCTCTGAGGGTGCACTGAGGAATGGGGCCCTGAGCTCTCGGCTCCTCCAGGCTGGAGATTGGGAGGCTGCCATTTTCATTCCCATCCTCCAGGCCTCTACAGAAAGCATTTAGGGAACAAAAACTCCCAAAAGTGAACTGGAGCAGATTTTTAGCCTGGCCCCTGGCAAGGGCAGTGCAATTCCGCCTAGGGCAAAGACATTTGAGAATCACTACAACAGGCCCCTCTCTCAGAAGATCAGCAAGAATACCCAGCCAAGACCAAGTTCACCAGGCAAGGAGAATAGCAGGAAATCCAGATCTAGGGGAAAGCAATGCATGGAACTCATTGCTTTCTCCCCATGATCCTTTAGTCTTGCAAAGTTAAATTAAATGTTTTTAATTTTTTATTCTAATTTTTAACTTTCCCTCTTTCCTCTTTTAATGTTTTTTAACTAGTTTGTCTTAACAATACATTTCTAAAAAAATCTTTTTAAACCTTCATTATTATAGTCATATTTTATCCTTCATTGTATTTAACCTTATTTTTTGTATAGGTGTAGGGGGTTTTTTCCCTTAAAAGTTATGGGATACAATTTCTTCTAATAGATCAAAATATACCCTAAATCTAGCACAGGGCTTTGTTCTAGTCTCCAGCCTGAGTACATTCTCTACACTCTTTTTTCTTTCCTTCTTTCTTATTCCAACCAACTTATCTTATCAATTCCTTTTTTAGATTTTTTAAAATTTTCATCTTTACAGTCATATTCCATTCCTTCATTGTGCTTACCCTTATTTTTGCATACATATGTTTTTCTTTCTTTAAAAATGTGAAAGGTAGTTTCTTCTAAGAAACCCAAATACAACAAAAATCAAGTGGGTGGTTCCATTCTATTCACCAGTCTAATATATATATCTCCCCCTCGTTTGGGGTCTCTTCTGATTTGGTTAGCATACATTTTTCTGGGGTCTTTGCAACCCTTTCAGTATTTTATTCTCTCATTTATATATTCTTATCTGGATAAAATGACAAGGTGGAAAAACTCACCCCCCCAAAAAAAAAGAACAAGAGGCAGTACCAATGGCTAGGGACCTAATCAATACAGACATTGGTAATATGTCAGATCTAGAGTTCAGAATGATGATTCTCAAGGTGCTAGCTGAGCCCAAAAAAGGCATGGAAGATATTAGAGAAACACTGTCTGAAGAAATAAAATCCCTTTCTGGAATAATAAAAGCACTAAAATCTAACCAAGCTGAAATCAAAAGAGCTATTAATGAGGTGCAATAAAAAAAAATGAAGGCTCTTACAGCTAGGATAAATGAGGCAGAAGGGAGAATTAGTGATATAGAAGACCAAATGACAGAGAATAAAGAAGCTGAGCAAAAGAGAGACAAACAACTACTGGACCACGAGGGTAGAATTTGAGAGATAAGTGATACCATAAGATGAAACATTATTAGAATAATCGGGATTCCAGAAAAACAAGAAGGGGGGACAGAAGGTATATTGGAGCGAATTACTGTAGAGAATTTCCCTAATATGGCAAAGGGAACAAGCATCAAAATCCAGGAGTCGCATAGAACCCCCTCAAAGTCAATAAAAATAGGTCCACACCCTGACATCTAAAAGTAAAACTTACAAGTCTTAGTTACAAAGAGACAATCCTGAAAGCAGCCCAGGACAAGAAGTCTGTAACATACAATGGTAAAAATATTAGATTGGCAGTGGACTTATCCACAGAAACCTAGCAGGCCAGAAAGAACTGGCATGATATATGCAGAGCACTAAATGAGAATAACATGCAGCCATGAATATTATATCCAGCTAGGCTATCATTGAAAATAGAAGGAGAGATAAAAAGCTTCCAGGACAAACAAAAACTAAAAGAGTTTGTGAACACCAAACCAGCTCGACAGGAAATATCTCACTAAGCAAAGAGAGAGCCTAAAAGTAGTAGACCAGAAAGGAACAGAGACAATATACAGTAACAGTCACCTTACAGGTAATACAATAGCACTAAATTCATATCTCTCAATAGTTACCCTGAATGTAAATGGGCTAAATGCCCCCAATTAAAGACAGAGGGTATCAGAATGGATGAAAAAACAAAACCCATCAATATGCTGTGTACAAGAAGCTCATTTTAGACCCAAAGAAACCTCCAGATTTAAAGTGAGGGGGTGGAAAACAATTTACCATGCAAATGCACATCAAAAGAAAGCTGGGGTGGCAATCCTTATATCAGATCAATTAGATTTTAAGCCAAAACTATAATAAGAGATGAGGAAGGACACTATATCCTACTCAAAGGGTCTGTCCAACAAGAAGATCTAACAATTTTAAATATATATGCCCCTAACATGGGAGCAGCCAACTACATAAACCAATTAATAACAAAATCAAAGAAACACATCGACAATAATACAATAATAGGGGACTTTAACATCCCCCTCACTGAAATGGACAGATCATCCAAGCAAAAAATCAACAAGGAAATAAAGGCCTTAAATGACACACTGGACCAGATGAACATCACAGATATATTCAGAACATTCCATCCCAAAGCAACAGAATACACATTCTTCTCTAGTGCACATGGAACATTCTCCAGAACAGATAACATCCTGGGTCACAAATCGGGTCTCAGCTGGTACCAAAAGATTGGGATCATTCCCTGCATATATTCAGACCACAATGCTCTAAAGCTAGAACTCAATCACAAGAGGAAATTTGGAAAGAACCCAAATACATGGAGGCTAAAGAGCATCCTCCTAAAGAACGAATGGGTCAACAAGCAAATTAAAGAAGAATTGAAAAAATTTCATGGAAACAAATGATAAAGAAAACACAACTGTTCAAAATCTGTGAGACACAGCAAAGGTGGTCCTGAGAGGAAAGTATATAGCCATACAAGCCTTTCTCAAGAAACAAGAAAGGTCTCAAATATACAACCTAACTCTACACCTAAAGGAGCTGGAGAAAGAACAGCAAAGAAAGCCTAAACCCACCAGGAGAAGTGAAATAATCAAGATCAGAGCAGAAATAAATGAAATAGAAACCAAGAAAACAATAGAACAAATCAACAAAACTAGGAGGTAGTTCTTTGAAAGAATTAATAATATTGATAAACCCCTGGCCAGACTTATCAAAAAGAAAAGAGAAAGGGCCCAAATAAGTAAAATCATGAATGATAGAGGAGAGATCACAACCAACACCAAATAAATATAAACAGTTATAAAAACATATTATGAGCAACTATACGCCAGCAAATTTGACAATCTGGAAGAAATGAATGCATTCCTAGAGACATATAAACCACCACAACTGAACCAGGAAGAAATAGAAAACCTGAACAGACCCATAACCAGTAAGGAGATTGAAGCAGTCATCAAAAATCTCCCAAGAAACAAAAGCCCAGGGCCAGGCGGCTTCTTGGGGATTTCTACCAAGCATTTAAAGAAAAATTAATACCTATTCTCCTGAAACTGTTCCAAAAAAACAGAAATGGAAGGAAAACTTCCAAACTCATTTTAGGAGGCCAACATTACCTTGATCCCAAAACCAGATAAAGACCTCATCAAAAAAGAGAATTAAAGACCAATATCCTTGATGAACACAGATGGGAAAATTCTCACCAAAATATTAGCCAATAGGATCCAACAGTACCTTAAAAGGATTATTCACCACGACCAAGTGGGATTTACTCCTGGGCTGCAAGTTTGGTTCAACATCTGCAAATCAATCAATGTGATACAATACATTAATAAAAGAAAGAACAAGAACCATATGATACTCTCAATAGGTGCTGAAAAAGCATTTGACAAAGTACAGCATCTTTTCTTGATCAAAACTCTTCAAAGTGTAGGGATAGAGGGTACATTCCTTAATATCATCAAAGCCATCTATGAAAAACCCGCTGCAAATATCATTCTCAATGGGGAAAAACTGAGAACTTTTCCACTAAGATCAAGAACATGGCAGGGATGTCCACTATCACCACTGCAATTCAACATAGTACTAGAAGTCCTAGCCTCAGTAATCAGACAACAAAAGAAATTAAAGGCATCCGAATCAGCAAAGAGAAAGCCAAACTATCACTCTTTGCAGATGATATGATACTTTATGTGGAAAACCCAAAAGACTCCACTCCAAAACTGCTAGAACTTGTACAGAATTCAGTAGAATTCTATAAATTGTGTAGATTCTGTAATGTAATCTAATGTAAATTCTGTAAATTGTGCTAAAATTCAGTAGTGTCAGGATATAAAATCAATGCACAGAAATCCATTGCATTTCTATACACCCACAACAAGACAGAAGAAAGAGAAATTAAGGAGTCAATCCTATTTGCAATTGCACCCAAAACCTAAGATACCAAGGAATAAACCTAACCAAAGAGGCAAAGAATCTGTACTCAGAAAACTATAATGTACTCATGAAAGAAATTGAGGAAGACACAAAGAAATGGAAAAGCATTCTATGCTCATGAATTAGAAGAACAAATATTGTGAAAATGTCTATACTACCTAAAGCAATCTACACATTTAATGCAATCCCTATCAAATTACCATCAATTTTTTCAAAGAAATGGAACAAATAATCCTAAAATTTATATGGAACCAGAAAAGACCCCGAATAGCCACAGGAATGTTGAAAAAGAAAGCCCAAGTTGGTGGCATCACAGTCCCAGACTTCAAACTCTATTACAAAGCTGTCATCATCAAGACAGTATGGTACTGGCACAAAAACAGACACATAGATCCATGGAACAGAATAGAGATCCCAGAAATAGACCCTCAACTCTATGGTCAACTAATCTTTGACAAAGCAGGAAAGAATATCCAGTGGAAAAAAGATCGTCTCTTCAACAAATGGTGTTGGAAAAATTAGACAGCCACATGCAGAAAGAGGAAACTGGACCATTTCCTTACACTACACGCAAAAATAGACTCCAAATGGACGAAAGACCTCAATGTGAGAAAGGAATCCATCAAAATCCTTGAGAACACAGGCAGCAACCCCTTGGACCTCAGCCACAGCAACTTCTTCCTAGGAACATTGCCAAAGGCAAGGGAAACAAGGGCAAAAATGAACTATTGGGACTTCATCAAGATCAAAAGCTTTTACACAGCAAAGGAAACAGTCAACAAAACCAAAAGACAACTGACAGAATGGGAGAAGATATTTGCAAATGACATATCAGATAAAGGGATAGTATTCAAAATCTATAAAGAAAGTATCAAGCTCAATACCCAAAGAATAAATAATCCAATCAAGAAATGGGCAGAGGGCATGAACAGACATTTCTGCAAAGAACATATCCAGATGGCCAACAGACACATGAAAAAGTGCTCCACATCACTCAGCATCAGGGAAATACAAATCAAAACCACAATGAGATACCTCCTCATGCCAGTCAGAATGGCTAAAATTAACAAGTCAGGAAATGACAGATGCTGGCAAGGATGTGGAGAAAGGGGAACCCTCCTACACTGTTGGTGGGAATGCAAGCTGGTGTAGCCACTCTGGAAAACAGCATGGAGGTTCCTCAAAAAGTTGAAAATAGAGCTACCCTATGACCCAGGAATCGCACTACTGGGAATTTACCCTAAAGATACAAATGTAGTGATCCAAAGGAACATATGAACCTGAATGTTTATAACAGCAATTCCCACAATAGCCAAACTATGGAAAGAACCTAGATGTCCATCAACAGATGAATGGATAAAGAAGATGTGGTATATATATATACACATACATATACATACATACACAATGGAATACTATGCAGCCATCAAAAGAAATGAAATCTTGTCATTTGTGATGATGTGGATGGAACTAGAAGGTATTATGGTGAGCAAAATAAGTCAATCAGAGAAAGGCAATTATCATATGATCTCCCTGATATGAGGAAGTTGAGAGGCAGAGTGGGGGTTTTGAGGGTTAGGGAAGGAAAAGATGAAACAAGATGGGATTAGGAGGGAGACACACCATAAGAGACTCTTAATCTCACAAAACAAACTGAGGGTTGGCGGGGAGAGGCGGGTAGGGAGAGGGAGGTTGTGTTATGGACATTGGGAAGGGTATGTGCTATGGTGAGTGCTGTGAAGTGTGTAAACCTGGCAATTCACAGAACTGTACCCCTGGGGCTAATAATACATTATATGTTAAAGAAAAAAAACTAAAAAGAAAAAAAGAAAAAAAAGGAAACATGACTCCCATACAAGTAGAAAATGAACATGCCTCAAAAATTAACTCATTAATGAAGGAACTAGCAGAATGACAAATAAAGCTGGTTCAAAGAGAATTGGAGATTCTAAGCAAACACAGGTATTGAAGGTAATAATTCTATGAGAAGATTAAGTTAGATACAAAGCTAATTACTAGGGCAATAAAAATAAAAATAATGTTTGTCACTACCTTTTCTAAAGGAGAAAAACCGTGTGCATCTCTAACCACTTCTAAGTCTATAGGTTAACATCTGATTTCACAGAATTTGAGCCCTACCCAATATTAAACAGTAAGCAAAACAAAGGTACAAGTCTCCTAGACAATACTTGAGTATGACAACAAAGACACATGTTCATCCTTTTACTTTATATCCAAGTTGGGATTTTTTTTTCCTCAACACTTAAAATTCATAATAGAATGAATAGAACAAACTTGAACTACACGGTTGTAAGAATTTAGCCGTTTCAACCTATTAATGGCAACAAGTTTCACTGGGACTTATGTTTTTATTCATGTGTTTATTTGATTGCCTATTTATTTTTGCAATAAGCAGAGACTCCAAGGCACTCACTCTCCCCAGAGGAAACACTCTTATGAAAATATCTGATCTTTTTTCTTTTGCTATTACTGATGTCTTCGGGGAGGAAAGACCCTACCAGAAACAGTAAAATTTCAGAACATTCAGATATTTCCCTAAGCTGGAAAGCCAGATTTAAAGAACTTGATTATTATATCCTTTAAAAAACAATACAGGAACAAATCTTCAGGAAAAGAGGTTAGGCCAACTCAGAAAGGGAAAGAGAAGGGAAGGTAGGGGAAGGGAAGGGGAGGGGAGGGAAGGGAAGGGGGGAATAAAACTTATTCTTGAAAGGAATAGTTAAAAGTTCATTTGACTTTCTGTGGGAATGTACCTATCAAATTTTACAGGAAAAGTATTATGAAAAGGCAAACAGATGCTGGGATAGCCCTGGGGACGTGCGCATGTGTGCGTGCTTCAGTCATTGTCTGTTGCTACAGGAGTGAGGGGACAGTTACAGAGGAAGATCCATGATGAAGTATGTGGGGGATCCATCCCTTGCTCCGACTCAGGCAGAAAGGGGCTCTGAACACTGAATGCCAGCTACACAGGGAGATCACAAGCAGGAGAGAACACACCAGGGCAAAATGCAGCACTTAAGTGAATCATAGAGATAAGGAGTCATAGCACTCTGCATCCAGTCCCATTATCCTATGAAACAGGCAGCCATAATATCTTGTAGAGATATTTGGAAGGAAGTGAAGGCTATCATAAAAATCAACAAATGAAAGTTAATGTTCAGTGACCACTTCATGTCAGGGCTGGTTTGGAATTTTAAATCCGATGTCACAAATGCTAACACATCAGTTTTGGTAGTCACATTGCCTACGTAAGTGTCATGGGCCTTGTAGGGGTTTTGGGTAACTACACTCCCTATTCCATTGAAGGTGGGAAGCCATTTTCCAGAGCTGTGGATTGCTGCCCTATGAGAACAATGGCCTCATGTTGCCAAGTCTTCAGAGTGTTTTTAAGCTGGAATCTCAATTTGTATGGGCAATCTCCTAGTTTTAACTTTGACTCCATTTTCTTTGAAATGTCCATGAAAGACTAACAAAGCACATCTATGAGCCAACATTTTGTGACCTCTGCATTGATAGTTGCCCTTCTTCTCATATCCAGTATCACTGATGCTCTATAAAAATCCCTCTCTCAGATCATCTCATCTCCTTCCCCAGATGCCTCATCCCCAGATTCTCTCTTTCTGACTTACTTCTTTGGATGGAAAACTCTCTGCCAAACTTTTGATTTAGCCTCTCATAAGATTTGCCTTTCAAATAATTTTTCTTGGCTTAATCCATTGCAGTCTTTTAATGAGCAATGTTCTACCTCTGTTTGACCTTGGTATCCTGAGAATACACACCAATTTGGGTCCAGCATCTCTACTACCACTTGTATGAACAGAGATTCTGAACTAGAACATGTCTGTGCCTCTGTGAGTGTGTGTGTGTGTGTGTGTGTGTGTGTGTGAGAGAGAGAGAGAGAGAGAGAGAGAGAGATGGAGAGATAACCAGTGGGGGGAAGAGAGAGAGAGAGAGAGAGGGAAGTAATAAGAACACTGAATTGAGTTGAGAGAAAGGGATTTGTTCCAACACAAAGATGGGATATGAATAGCATGGAACATTGAGAATTCAAACTTGACAAATTAAGACTATTCCCTTAGCCACACTGGTTAATAATTACTAGCAGTGGCTCTCAACCCTGGCTTCATATTACAATTACTTAGGAAGGCTTTATAACATACAAATGATTGGGCACCACCCCCAGAGATTCTGAAGCAATTTGTCTGCATTATATGATTTGGCATCAGTACTTTTTAAAGTTCTCCAGTGATCTTAATGCGCAGCAGGGTTACAAACCACTGAGTGAGGAAAAGTCCCAGAGCATCATGTTCAGAAGGTGGACTTTAAAACCAGCTTTGACATGAGCTTCAGCTCCAATTTTCTGACCCAATAGCCATGTGACCTCGGCTAATGTGCCTAGGACATCTAAGACTCACGTAGTCATGCAAAATACAGAAACAAATGCCTACTTCATGAAGCTGGTTAAATAGGACACTGTAAAGTACTTACCAAGTGTAGGATAAATGTTGGCTCTTATTATTATCAGCAAGTGTGAAGGAGACCTGATGTTCTCCATTAATAACCATTGATTATTTAACAATATTTTAAATAATCTTGTTATAGAAAAAGAATTGTTAAACACTCATATTAAAATTCTACTGGAGGGGCGCCTGGGTGGCTCAGTGGGTTAAAGCCTCTGCTTTCTTTAAAAATAAATAAATAAATAAATAAATAAAATAAAATTCTACTGGAGATGTGTGTGTGTGTGTGTGTGTGTGTATAGACATACATACACATATGTATATGTATATATATATCACACCCATATATATACTCATCTATGTAGGCATGTATATATGTACTCTTATATACACACACATATATGTGTGTGTATATATATCTACTCATTCATATTGTTTCAACAAATCATTTTGATGATGACATAGAGTTTGCAGCTGAAGAAGTCCTTCAAGCATTGTAACATGTGGACACCCGGGCAGAATAGGCTCTTCCCACCCATTACAATCATGTGCAGGTAGGTTATAAAAAAAGAAATACATATGGCTATTATGTATATGATAACATATTGAGCCATCCTAGAAATCTAAAAAATTTTAATTAAAACAATAATAAAATGCCTTTGTGGTCTATCAGATTAGCAAAGACTTTTTTTAACAGCAGCATGAAGAAATTTTGAATTTTGATAGGATAGTAAATTGGTGTGCAATTCTTAGAGAAAAATGTAGTGACATGTATCAAAAGAGCTAAACATATAGTATCACTTGATTCAATAATATCACTCCTAGAAACTAATCCTAAAGGAAAATAATTGCTTTATATATAATCATCATTATCACAGTGCTATTTATAATAACAGAATGGCTGAAAGAAAACCTTAAATGCCAAGTAGACTATAAATAAAGTGTGGTGCATCTACATAATGGAATACTACACTCTCATTTAAAAAAAAAAGTCATGTTTTCAAAGATTTCTAAATGACATAAAAAAAACACTCCCCAAAAACTGTAAGTAATAAATCCAAAGTAATAAATCGAAACAGAAAAAAGTCTCAGGAAAATTATCATTTAAGAAATGAGGATGGGGGTGCCTGGGTGGCTCAGCGGGTTAAAGCCGCTGCCTTCGGCTCGGGTCATGGTCCCGGGGTCGTGGGATCGAGCCCCGCATTGGGCTCTCTGCTCTGCGGACAGCCTGCTTCCTCCTCTCTCTCTGCCTCTCTGCCTACTTGTGATCTCTGTCTATCAAATAATTAAATAAAATCTTAAAAAAAAAAAAAAGAAATGAGGATGGGAAAGATAGCAGTAGTGGAAGCAGACTTAATTCCCTCAAACTCCTCCATGTAAGTAACAAAAGAAAGTGAGGACAGCAAAGACAAAGGCCCAATGACAACATCTACAATATAACTAAGTTGACAAGATGTTCCACAGATTTCAAAATTCAAGCAGGTGCAAACAAACATTGGCAGGTACAAGGTCTATATGGCATTAGCATCTGTACCAGAGAAAGCTGAGTGAAGCAACAGGGCATCTGTTGGACCCAGGAACTCCAAAACTACTATCAGTGGCCACTTAGAAAAGCTCAGCAGAACAAAGTAGAGAACCACGGATGAAACTGGAAGGGTTTGCACAACCCAATATCCTATGAGTTGGAGGGGTCTTGAGGAAGGTATGCAGGGGCTGAAATGGCCTATGAACTCCCTTCAAAACAAAATAGCCAAACTCCCATCCAAGTGTCCCACACTGAAAACAGAATCCACATGGAGCAGGCAAGGACAACTGGCACAAAGAAAGAAGAAAGTACAGATAAGTGTGGGGGAGGGGAAAGGAACCAGGAAATACAAGGAAGCAAATTTCCATAGTTTTTAATACAATGTAAATCAATAGAAGAGGGAGGTCTCTGAAGTCAGGAGAGCTCTCTGGAACACAGCTTGCTCTAAAAGTTCAGTTAAACTAATTTCACATTAATACAATCAATAAAAATGATTGAGGTGAAAGAGATAAAGAAGCAGAATAACATCCCTCAGAAAGAATCCCACAAAGGCAGAAGAACAGTATAACAGAACATTTCAAAATGAGCAAAAAGACATCAAAAATGGTAAAATGTACAAAAGGAAAATATATATCTGAATTAGCAATCTCAGAAAGGGATAAAACTATCCAAGAATTAGAAATATAGAAAAATCACTTCAGAAGTGGAAACTAAATTAGAAGGAACACAAGAGCACAGAAGCACAACAGATAGGAAAATAGAACATTAAAAATTAAAATAAAAAATGAAGAGAAAGATAAATGGGATTAGGTGACTAATATAGAAAACAGGCAAAGAAAATGCAATAAATGAATAATAGGAGTCTCTGCAAAAGAAGATTAAGGCAAGAAAATAGAATACTAAAAACTATAATTCAGGGAAACTTTTCTGAGATAAAAAGGGCTTTTAGGGGCACTTGGGTGGCTCAGTAGGTTAAAGCCTCTGCTTTCGGCTCGGGTCATGATCTCAGGGTCCTGGAATCGAGCCCCACATTGGGCTCTCTGCTCAGGGGGGAGCCTGCTTCCCCCTCTATCTCTGCCTGCCTCTCTGCCTGCTTGTGATCTCTGTCTGTCAAACAAATAAACAAAATCTTTTTTAAAAATAAATAAAATTTTTAAAAAAAGAGCTTTTAATCTACCTACATATTGATAGGGCACTTCACATGCCTGGAAAAATGGACTCAGATTAGTCAGTATCAAGATATATTCTAGCAAAATTATTGGACATTAAAGAAGAAGGGGAAAAATGTTAGTTATCCAGATAAAAATGAGTTACATAAAAGGGAAAGAAAATGTGTTTACTACCAGACTTTTTGATGGCAATACTTTTTTTCCAGGAAGAAAATGGAATAACATATTTAAGGTACCCAAAGGAAGGAAATGTGAACCAAGGACTTTACATCCAAGCAAAACTTATTTTCCAGTATAAAGGCAGCAGACAAATTGTCACCAGCATGCAAGAACTAAGAGAATATTGTTCTCAGTAGTTCTTCTTTAGAATTTACTAGAGAAAGAGCTTTAATCAACCAAAATGTCTTCGAGAGATATCAGCTTAAATGCTGACAGTGAGCATTAAATATATACAGTGAGTACTAGATATATGTTTAAATGTACAATAAACATATATTTAAATGTACAGTTTATTTATTTAAAGAAGATTTTATTTTTAAGTAATCATAATACCCAACGTGGGGCTCAAACTCACAACTCCAAGATCAAGAGTTGTATGCTCTACCAACTGAGCCAGCCAGGCGCCCTTCAATGTACAATTTAAATGTTCAATATGTTTAAATGAAAGATATGAGAGCAAAAGTATAAAAGAGCTTTGAGCTCTGACAGTGTAGATTATAGTACAACTATGGAAAATGAGGAAAGCTTATGTCAAAAAATGTTTAATTTTGACTGTCTCTAATAATTATACTGGTCAAGTATTGGGATTGTTACTCTGAAAATGTTTGGGAAAAGCTAATTAACGACTTTGTGATATCTAATCCTATTATCAGTGTGTCCTTGAGAACCAGGATACTTAGTTTGGGAACAAACGGATATAAATGTAAAATAGAAAAGATTAATCATCCTAAACTGCTGAATTTGAAAAGGAAGTAACATCCTAAACTCATGAGGTTTTTTTTTTTAATCTTTAAATACCCTAGTTCTGTCCATTGAAAAGTCCTGAGATGATGACCTAACCATTAGCAATGAGTGTCACTCAGTTTCCAGCTGGTGGTCTTCGAGAAATGGCTGATTTCAGGCATGGTTGTAGGAAATGTACAAGACGAGCCTGGAAAATCATGTCAAACAGAAAAAGAGTTACCCGAGACTATTAGGGGTGGTCAAAGAATGCAGGAACCAACTTGAAAAGACTCCTACTGACCAAAGGTAGAACAATGTGACCATCGATAAAGATAATCACTGTCATCAGTGATTATTATAAAGTGTAACCATCAACCCCCTACAAAAATGCCCTTTCCCTTATCAGTTGCCTTTGGAGGATGCTATGGAATTGACTATTGTGGAAGCCAGTAAATAAAAGGAAGATTTCAAGATATCATTTTGCCTTCCCTTTGAAAACTCTTCCACTGGGTAATCAAATTGTAAATAAGGGAAAGTTCCTCTTTTGGAAAGTATTCCAGCTAATAAATAAAGAAGAAATGATGAATAGAACTATCATCATTTTGCAATATCTAAAGAAGCAAAGGACCCAGGCATTGATTACTGGTAGCCGCTAACAGTACAGACATTAGACATTATATGCCTCCCAGCAAAAAACAAAATGTCACCTAAGGGGACATCTAGGAATTAAGACAGCCCATTTTGAAATAAAGCAAACAGGCAGAACTAAACTATAGTGTAAAGTGACAGACAGTATGTGGCTGGTAAAATGATAAAGAAAAGTAAGTAAGTGGTAAAGGTAAGAGAGTGGTTACTTATAGTGAGAGGTGTGGGACTGGTCTGCCAAGGTCCCATTCCTTGCCCTGGAGGGTGGTTACAATGGCTACCACCATATAGAAGAGAGTGTGAGCCTTGAGAAAGAAGAGAAGAAGAGGGTAGGCCAAGGAAAGCTGGCAAGAGAATCAATACTTAGGGCAAGAGTGGAATAAGGAAAGGAAGACAGGGGATAGAAAAGGAGTGAGCAAAGATCTAAATGAAAACCAGAAAAAAGTGGTCTAGAACCCAAAGGAAATGAAGGAAAAGTGTGAGCCATGTGGAGACCAAGTGAAACAAAGGGTGGTTCTCCTGAAAGCTGCTGATATCCTATATGACCTCACAGTGGCATCTCACAGGATTGACCACCTACAGCTTGAGAAGCTCTCTTCCCCTGACTCAGATCATGCTCTGGTTCCCGTTCTCACTCTGTGCCTGGATCTTCACTGGGACATTTTCCTGTTCAGACACCATAAATGTTGGATCACATTCTGGCATTATTTTCTTTCCCCTTTTTTGGCATTCTGCTGTGCCGATTTCTAATGCTCCCATGACTTTACTATCAATCTAAGGTAGTAAATTTGTGTCTCTGGTTCTAAACATTCTTTTCAGCTCCAACTGTTTGTTGCACATTCCCACAAGGACCCCCTGGCCCTTGAAGGCCAATATCTAGGAAACCAGATCAGTCAGCTCCCAACCATCATCTCCTCCTGCCTCCCTGGATCTATAGTCATGGTCACCATGCTTTCTTTCACACAGTTTGAGATCTTGTGATCATCCAGGCTTTTCCTTCTCCTTCCTTTCTAAAACATGCCCGATCCTATAAGGTCTGCCTTCAGAATGTCTTGTGACATTCAACCAACATCTGTCTATTTCTCCTGCTACTTCTCCAGCGTAGGATCTCCTAATTAATGTCATCCCACCCCACTTCACCCCCCAGCCCACTACAGTCTTATTGCAACAACTTCCTGGTCCATTCTATTCTGCCTACCACCAGGCTTCTCTTCCAGAACAGTTATTTTGATTGTAAGGGGAAAGCAGGATTTTCTTAACATTCCTAATATCACACCAAATAAGTAATTCCTTGCCAATTATAACACACTATCATTCAAATAAAGGGAAACCAGTAGTGTGTTATGTATTGTGGCAGATGTGAAATAAATACAGTATTCCTGTCTGAGCAATAGTTGACTGTTAGCAGAAAATAAAACTACTTCTCCTTGTTGTCACACTCTCCATGTTTTTTTAAGATTTATTTATTTATTTATTTGGCAGAGAGAGTGAGACCACAAGCAGGCAGGCAGAGACAGAGAGAGAGAAGCAGACTCCCGGCTGAGCAGAGAGCCCGATGTGGGGCTCGATCCCAGGACCCAGAGATCAGGACTGGAGCCAAAGGCAGAGGCTTAACCCACTGAGCCATCCAGGTGCCCCCACACTCTCCATTTTTTAAAGAGATTTGGAAGGAAAATTGTGGGTATAAACAGCATGCACCAGAGAAGACAGCCACAGGGACAGGGCACATCAGGAACATGTGCTGTATCATAACTGACCCTGAAAAACATGGTACGTTGTCCCAACCCTTGGCACAGACACATCAATCACTTCACTAACACTGGAACAGAATCAGGATCACAGCTGGCTGAAGGAAAGTATGTCAAGGGTCAGAGGCACATATTAGAGGAACTACTCACTATGAGCCCTTCTGTTCCTTTTCAACAGTCCAGGCCACTCCCCCCTTTATTATAGGAAGCTGGTAATTGTGTGCCTGCTGACTTTGGGTATTCTGAAATCTCTGTCCCATTCCATTTAATATTTAATCCATTTTCTGCAAAGCTGAAAATTACAAGAGCAAGACCAAGCCTCTGTGTGTGCACACACACACTCACACACATGGCAGTATCTAGAGGAGAGAGTGTTAGGAATAGGATCTTCCAGGGGGCCTAAAGCTTGGCTGTACGTTAGAATAATTTGGGGAAAATTTGTAAATCCCAATGGACTGGTTCTTGCCTCCTCCTCAAACCAAGTTCCTCAGAATCTCCCAGTGTCAGTATTTTTTAAAAATCCCAGGAGATTCGCATGTGTAGCCAACATTGTGAGTCACTGTCCTCTCCCACAAGTCACTGAACTCTGCCTTTCTCTTGGACCATCACCAGTACCTGAAAATCATGTCTTACTCTCCCCTACATTTTAAAACTCCTCCTTTGATCGGGGTTGAGAAACTGGGCTGCAGAACCCCGTAGACTCACCCTGGCATGGCTTTGTTCTTCTCATTGCTTATTTTGAGAGATTAACCTTGGCTGAAAGTGGGAGTCATACCTGCCTCTTATGTGGGTCCCTTTCTTCTGGCACTCTAATGTGCTATTGTTTGGTGTGATTATCTTCCTGCATAGAAACCACAAACTCCCAAAGGGCAGGATCACATTTGACACCTGCCGCTTCCCAGACCTTGGCATCATGCCTTGCACAAAATAGGTGCTCTATGTCCAGGTTTCTGATTTTTTTTTAGGGTCTTCCACTCCCATTATATAGAAACAATGAAAACCATTTTAAAATGCAACATGCTTTTCTGCTGCCTCTGACTATATTTTTACGCATATTTATAATATAATCCTGAGATAAATGCCTTCTCCCCTCACCTTTCTTGTGGTTTTTGCCACACCTTGCCTCTCCAGAATGTTCCTTCTGGGTTTGGTTTCCATGGAAATCTATCTCTGGGGAAGAAAAGTGTATCTGCTAAAGGAAAACCATAAAAGCCCATTGTCTCCTGGTGTAATAAAGTCACCACAGGAGTAGAGAGAGAGCTGGCAAAGAGTGGGCTCCAACTCCAGTGGGAAAACAGTACTCCTCATGCTGGTTCCATTTGGGGCGGGTCTACAGGGCAGAGAATTTTCTGAAAGCTCAACTCAATACAGAAGCAAATTAAGTCACCTTGTCGTACAGAATCAAGAATACTCTTAAAAAAACAAAATTCAGGGGCGCCTGGGTGGCTCAGTGGGTTAGGGCCTCTGCCTTCGGCTCGGGTCATGATCCCAGGGTCCTGGGATCGAGCCCCACATTGGGCTCTCTGCTCTGCGGGGAGCCTGCCTCTCCCTCTCTCTGTGCCTGCCTCTCTGCCTACTTGTGATTTCTGTCTGTCAAATAAATGAATGAAATCTTTAAAAAAAAAAAATTCAACTGAATAAACTTTAAAGATCTTATTGACTTTACTTGATGATTCTCCAGCTGAGCAACATCCTATTGGGCAGATAGAAAGGAACTCTGAGGATCTGTACAAACTGAAAGACTTTTGTAGGCATAAAGGAGAGAGACAAGAAGATTATTCTATCAAAAGTGGGTCTGTAAGACAGATTACTTCACTAGGTCATTCCTGATTGACTGATTCAAGATTCCATTCCAGGGAGAGAGCAAAACTGTCATTAAGTATTAGGTCTCAGTTTGGTGACATGAAGCTTAGCATAAGTGACTTCATTTTGGGCCTGTAGTCTTGTTTTTTTTGTTTGTTTGTTTGTTTTTAAGATTTTTATTTATTTGTTTGACAGACGGAGATCACAAGTAGGCAGAGAAGCAGGCAGAGAGAGAGGAGGAAGCAGGCTCCCTGCTGAGCAGAGAGCCCGATGCGGGGCTCCATCCCAGGACACTGGGATCATGACCTGAGTTGAAGGCAGAGGCTTAACCCACTGAGCCACCCAGGTGCCCCTGTAGTCTTGTTTTTAACAATATCAATTTCCCATACTCCTATTCTAGAATGCTTGCTCTTCAGAGAATGATGTGGAGAGAAGTGGAAGGAGACAGTGAGGCTTTTGGTGGAGAAGAGTGAGCAATGGCCTGCCTCAGGCAAGAAGAGTCGGGGCTAGGATTTAGAACTGAAGGCTGGGATGTAATCCCTAGCCATGCCCACAAGGTGTCACAGTGATTCTATAGAAGGTTGTTCTTCATCTTTATGAGAAAAAAAAGTAACTGCCTAATAGCCAGCTAGTAGTCTTTAAAGATGCAAGGAGAATCTCAGAAAATCCAGGAACGTAGGTACATTGAAAAGGAGGCTATGACAGCAGGGACAGAGGCCATGCAAACTGAGCCCCGCAGTCCACCTAGAATGTACTGACCATTCCGTAGGACCCACGGTTTAAGATACAGCACCAAAGATGGGTTTCAAATTCATTACTAATAGGAACAGTGAATGGTAGAAGTATTATAATAGCTGTCTTAATTTTTTTTATTAATGGTATTTATCTGAGAGGAGAGAAGGAGAATGAGCTGAGGGAGGGGCTGAGGGAGAGGAAAAAAGCAGACTCCTCTCGGAGCAGGGAGCCCAACACAGGGCTCGATCCCAGGACCCCTGAAACCATGACCTGAACTCAAGGCAGATGCCCAACTGACTGAGCCACCCAGGCACCCCATAGCTATCTTAATCTTTAAATGCTTTCATTTAGGTTTTTGAATATGCATACACTATAACTATACACATGCAATGTGGAATTAATGAGGAATGGAAGATAAATAATATTAGGGACCTCCTTCCCAGGAACTTAAGATCTGGGGGTAGAGATAGTCTAATAACCAAAGATGGTGGTGGTTGTGAGACCACTCAGCTATTGGGGCGTTCTCTCTATCTCCTGGTGGGAGCCAACGCTGGAGATTTTGAGCACTAGTTAGAATTCACTCTCAAACCAGGGGCAAATGAAATGCTCTCGTTTGGAGTGAGTAGTCCTAGTAGGAAAACATACTGGCCTTTAAGTGAAATGGGGATTCGTAGGCTCCACTCTAACATGGGGGGTTTATGCTGCTCCGCAATAGTTGTTACCTTTCCGGCAGTATAACGGTGGTCTGCCCAGCAAGCTGAGATGTAGGGCCAGCAGGAACCCAATCAGTTAGACCTCTCTGAGCCCCACGTACCAGTTGAGACCTGAGTACTAGAGCAAGTCAAGAGGCTAAAGTTTAGAAATCAATTCGGTTTACAGGGCATCACGGGTAGATTCAAAATATGTAACACTCAAACCCTAGGTCCTGATACTGGATTTTAATACAATTGATTCTGCCTCTCTTTGACCCCCTCCTCTTGCTGCCTCCTTCCACGGCCTCTTCTATCCTTCTATCCTAGTAGAAACTCTGTCTTAGTTTATTCTATCCCATCTCTCTATTACCATCTTGTTAGTTGATGGTTGAGAGGTTTCCATGGTGATGCTAAAGTGCATCTGCATAGAGATTTGGATACAATAAGCTCTTGGGCTCTTAGCTTGCCCATCTGAGGCTAGCTCATCCATCTCTGGGATCCAGCAAGTCCAAAGAGCGGTTGAGTATCCCTCTTCTATCTCCTGCATCTGTGTTTTATGGATGAAGGAAGTTGAATCTTCTAGAGATGAGAACTTACCAGCATGGGTTAGGGGAAGCCCTCCTTGAAGATATTTGTTTCATGGTCATGAACCTGTTTGTATAACACATTCATGAGGATCTTCAAGTCCACAACCTTGAGATTGGCATGAAGGGACATTCCAGGGAGTGACCTTGGGTGATGTTACTGAAATGTCTCCCCAAATTCGTCCTGTAGGAATTCATTACAGGCTGCATCAATGAAAGAATAGACTACTTTGGGGGAACTGTTCTTGACAAAAGTTGTGACTACCTGAGATTTTCCTGGAGGAATTGCACTGATTAATTTGGAGTGAAATTCTGCCCTCCACCCGATTATCATAGTGGTCATAACTAACAAAAAAAAGAAGGGGGGATAGCAAAGGTAATACCAGAGCTCTTTTACTTCTTCTGTTAAATTTGTTGAGGTCTTTCATCTGCCCTGGCACTGGATAGGCCCTGAGGGTGGGACAACTGTCACTTGGGGCTGGTGAGGAGAGAAAGGAGAGAAAGGCAGAAAACCAATGATGGTACAGCAAGAACATTTTGAAGCCTGCAGAAGTGGAACACAATCAGAACCCAGAGTCAAAAAAAGGATAAGACAGGGTTTAGAGAAGGGGAAGCTCCGCAGAGTTTGGTGCCACAATTATTCTTGAGTGTGCCCATGTGGCTGAGGGAAATTGGAGACACCTAAGTAATTACAACACAGTGTGGTGAGTGCTAATAATAGAGGCAGGAACAAGGTCGTGTGGGAGCACAGAGAAGTTTCTTTCTTGTCCTCAGGGAAAAGATAGTGAGAAAGGAATGAACTTTGCATTTGATAGTGATAGTTCCTGGTGACCTTGTGGAGCCCCAGGGGGCAGGGGGCCTCATTGAAACAGGTGGGGCAGGTGCCCAGGGCAGGGGGACACCATGGGACTGATCAAAGGCATGCAGAGATCCTTAGGTGGATCCAAACCACCTGCTTCAAACACTTAGTGAAATTGCCCTTGGTCATCCAGAAAAGAAGTCCTCACAGAGGAAAATATGCAGATAAATGGGGTCCAAAAAGTACTTAGCTCTTGGGTCTCTGCCACCTTCTTTCAAATATCTGCAAAGGAATCTCTTGCTCCTTAACCACAGTTTTCTGGAGTCCATGGGGCTTTGGAAATAAGCATATCACCTGGTTGGAAGCAGGAGCCCTTCCTGATAAAAGGGTAACAAAGCAGCAGGACTAAGGAAAGGGAGCTAGGACAGCCCCCTCACCTCCCATCCGGGCCATGGCTGCACCCCTCTGGCACTGGCCACTGTGCCCAGGGGCACAGAAGTCTAGTCCAGTTACCACCAGCTCCCCATAGAGGAAACTAGGGGTGAATCAGCAAAAGAGGAGGATGCTGGCCAATTTGCTGTTTTGCTGTAAATAATACTTCAAACATGGCACAAAGAGCCTCAAAGCTGAAGTAAATGAAAGTCATTAATCTGAAAATCTGGAAACAGCTCTGGGAAGACAAACTAAATGGAATGGTAACTCCAGCAAAATTTATTAAAAAAATGGAAAAGAAGAAACTGTCTGAAGCTAACTTTGGAAATGTATACGTAAAATTAGTAAAACTCCCATGATTGTGTCATAAGAATAATGTTTAGTATGGATCGACAACATGGCCACAGTTAACAGAGGAGCCTAAGACAAATTCTGTCAGATTTGCCAGACAATGCGGATTCATAGCTTATCCTTCTGGTAGTTTCTGTAACTTAAGTAAGCTCTACTCAGGGCTGAGAAGGATTATATATTAGTGTCCAGAAAGGGGGGAAAAAATTGAAAATGGAAATTGGGCAGAGTTGATGTTCTTAAGATATTGGCATTTTTCTGGTGCTCTTCTTGACCTTTAATTCTTCTCACCTTCACTGTACTCAGCCCCTTCTCTGATACTAGTAATCTGTTTCCTATCATTGTATGGAATTTCCTTTTTTATAGATTTTACCACTTTTTATAGTGATATCCCCCTGCAGAAATAAAAAGCATTAAGAAGTCTATGTGAGAGCTCTTTTCCTGGTTTTGCTCACCTTGGACTTTAGACTTTTAAAATATGGTTGTTGAGGTAGGGTCTGCAGGATCCAGATATTTACATATAATAATTATAGCAGTTTGCTTTAAAAAAAAACTCAAGGCCTTTAGCAGACAACTAAAGTGTTTGTTGAAAATGACTATACTCGCTGCATAAAAAGAATTATGTTCAAACCACAACATATGGTTATAAAGGAGATACACTGCATTCTGAAATTGATTTCCCAGTTCCTCCAAGGACCACAGATGATTAGATGGAGCCCTCCTCTGGGTCCCCCACATTGTTCCTAAGTGCTCTGATTTGGAGAATGTTGAGATAGATGAGAAAGTTCTAGGCCTCATTGCTTCCGTGAAGTACAGGAATGGAAGGCAAAAGGTACAAATAACCTTTCAAAGCCATTTTTATAGAAGAATAAAAAATCCTAAGATTCACAAAGTAAAATGTTAAATCAGTGTATGATTCTACTCGTTCTTACACAATAGAACTGTAACTTTTTGTTCCAGATACAATAAAAGACCCAAGAAGAACCCCAAGGGACACCATGTTGATTACTGTCAATTATGTGCACCCTTCTCCATCTCTAGTTTTGTTTTATTTTTCATGAAAGACTGTAGGATATCCACGTTAATCAAAGGCCATTGCCTAAAGGAAAGTCCAAATTATTTTCAGTGAAGCAAGTCTAAAGTCACAGCAGAGAAATGGCACTGTGCTGAGTTAATAGAGTAAGGAATTGAGTGAGGAAATCACAGAACAAGGGCCAGGAGAACCAGAATCAATGCAGAATGCCAAGGCCAACAGATGAGTGTACACAGCAGAGGATAACAGGATGCCCATCTGCTGTATGACATGGGGGTGAGTTTAACAGCCTTAAGAAGCTGAGTGGGACAATGACAGATAAATAGATGGGAAAAAACAGAGAGCCTGGAGTTATGTCTGCACATGTCAGGTTAGTTCCTATAGAAGCAAACTCCGAGACAAGAATTTGGTGCACATTATCTGTTTGGGAGACATGGGGCAGTGAGATAGGGAGGGAAGCAGTCCCTATGGGGTGGCGGGGGCAGCTAAGAGAGCTAAGTCAGCCACAGCAGTGGACCGTGGAACTATTTCCTTGGGGAAACTCCAGGAAAAGGTCTAAACCATGTCTCAGGATTATCTCACCTGAAGAGGGAGGGAGGGAACTGGGATAAGCCAAGTCCTTTTGGACTTTGGTTGTGAACTGCTTCCACAGGATGTCAGTTCCCCAGCACTTTCAGGCTTCTGTGGTTCTGTAAAAGTCCCAAACATATGTGTTGCATTTGGTGGTTGAAAGAGGTAACCATACATGTGAGTGAAGGAAAACTGGACTAGTCAATAAATGATGCTGGGACTAATGACTACCCATATGGCACAGATAAAGTTAGTTCCCTATCTCACACTCCGCACAAAAACAAGGTCCAGATGGATTAAATACCTAGATGTTAAAAAAAGAAAAAATATGTAAAAAATCATGGGCAAATGTCTTTATGACATGCAGACATGGAAAGATTTGTTAAGATGTAAAATCACAAATTAAGAATATATGTGTATTTGACTTTCTTAAAAATTAAAACATCTGTATCACAAAAGAACCACAAACAACAGGAAAAACCAATCTACAGATTTAAAGAAATTATTTGCGGTGAAAAAATATGATAAAAGATTAATATCTACAATATAGAAAGTTATCCATTCAACTGACAAGGGAAAGACAGCCCAGTTGATAAATGAACAAAAGTTATAAACAGAATTTGCAGAGAGGGAAACCAATGTCCAATAATCATATGAAAAAATGTTCAATCTTGATAAAACTCAGGGAAATGTAAATGAAAACAATAAGATAATGTGTCATACACATCAGATGGATGCAAATTTCTGTTTGGTAACCCCAAGTATTAGCAAGGATGTAGAGGAGCAGGAACTTCCATACGTTGTTGGTGGAAGGGAGAAAGCAATTTTGCAATAGTGAGGGAAGGATGTGTACACTCTACAATTGAACAACTCCATTTCTAAGGAAGCACCCTAGGAAAAAACCTCCCACACATAACCCAGGACACATCCAAAAGGATGTCTGCTGTTGTGTGTAATAGCAACTAGGAAGAGGAAAGAGGAAAGAAAGGGAGGGGAGGGAAGAAAGAAGGATCTAAATGTGTCTGAGTAGGAGGAATATATATATAAACTATGTTGTATTATATAGAAAATACTGTTCAGCGGTTAAAATGGCTGAGGTAAGTATATGCATATGAACATGGTTCAGTCTCGAAAAGCGTGCTATTCAGGGGGATGGGAAGGGAATTTGCAAAGATTATATCATGATACTATCTATGTAAAGTTTTTAAACAAACAAAGAACAGTGCAATTGTTTATGGATACCAAAGAGCCAAACCACATGATAGAACATTGGTGACCTCGGGAAACAGGTGGCAGGGGAGATCCCAAGGCGGGAGACAGCCGCTCAGGCATGTTTTAATGCTTCTTAAAAAGATCTAAGCAGGGACGCCTGGGTGGCTCAGTTGGTTAGGCGGCTGCCTTCGGCTCGGGTCATGATCCCGGCGTCCTGGGATGGAGTCCCACATCGGGCTCCTTGCTCGGCGGGGAGCCTGCTTCTCCCTCTGCCTGCCTGTCTCCCTGTGCTCGCTTGCTCTCTCTCTAACAAATAAATAAAATCTTTAAAAAAAAAAAAAAAAGATCTAAGCAAATATGGCAAAAATCTCAGCTTACATTTAACATCAGTGGAGGGTACAGAAATTCTCATTATATTATTTTTATAATTTGGGGGATGTTCGGAGTCTTTCCTAATTTAAAACGTTAAAGTATTACTAAGTCAGAAGAATAGCAGTCGCCCTAGAGGTCCCATTCTGAGGATCTTTCCACATAAGGATAGTCTTTATACTCCAGAACCTCACTGTTATGCCCAGATCATAAGACCACCACCAAAAAGACCACCGAGAGCCAGACGTTCCTAAATGCAAAAGCAAGGCTTTATTCAGGCGGGCTGCAGCTCAGACCTGTCCTACACACCAATGCAGCGGAGTTCAGGAGGAGACGCCCACTGGAATTTTACAGAGATTATATAGGCAATTTTACACGCAAAAAGTACATAGTCACATAGTTACATGTGTAGGTGACCTTGAAAATGATTGGTGTCTGAGGTGATTTAAGCTGTATTGTCCGAGGAGGGTTGGTCAGTTAGGAAAAACTGCTGACAAGGAGTTTTCCTTACTGGTTGTTTTTCTATCCTTTGTTAGCATATAGGGCAATAACCCTGATTGGCTCGCACTTGGTCCCTCCTTTACATATGGAGAATCACCCTCTATTGGTTCATGTCTGATTCCCTATTTACATATGTAGGAACAATTTCTATTGGCTCTTGTCCCATCCTTTATTTGCATATGTGGGAAGCGCTTTGGAATGTCTTCAGCTTAATGTAAACAGCAAAAGGGCTGCCGCCTTGAATGGCATCACTTTGGCCCTTCACTCACTATTGCCTGTGATGGTCCCTGGACTTCATCTCCCACATCTCCGCTACAGAGCATTCTTTTTCCCCAAAAGTCAGTATGAATCAGATTGATTTGCTAAACTCGGGACAAGCCAATCTTGCGGCTTACAATATTATTTCTTTTTTTTTAAGATTTTATTTATTTATTTGACACAGAGAGAGAGATCACAAGTAGGCAGAGAGGCAGGCAGAGAGAGAGAGGGGGAAGCAGGCTCCCTGCTACGCAGAGAACCTGACGTGAGGCTCGATCCTAGGACCCTGAGATCATGACCTGAGCCGAAGGCAGAGGCTTAACCACTGAGCCACCCAGGTGCCCCACAATATTATTTCATTAATAAATAACCAAGGGGCACCTGGGTGGCTCGGTGGGCTAAGCCTCTGCCTTCGGCTCAGGTCATGGTCTCAGGGTCCTGGGATCAAGTCCTCACATCAGTCTCTCTGCTCAGCGGGGAGCCTGCTTCCCCCCTCCTCTCTCTCTGCCTGCCTCTCTGCCTACTTGTGATCTCTCTCTGTCAAATAAATAAATTTTTAAAATTTTTTAATAAATAAATAAATAACCAAATAAAAAGCTGGTAGTACTCCCCTCACCACATTAGGAGAAGGAAAGAAAAAGTGAATGAATTGGAGGGGGAGACAAAGCATGAGAGACTGTGGACTCTGAGAAACAAACTGAGGGTTTTAGAAGGGGGAGTGGGGGATGGCGGAGCCTGGTGGTGGGTATTAAGGAGGGCACGTGTTGCATGGAGCACTGGGTGTGGTGCATAAACAATGAATCTGAGAACACCGAAAATAATAAAATTAAGATCACAGAGGTGTGCGTCAGTTTCAGCTGGAAGCATCACCGGTAATCGGTGTCATTATCAGAGGGCAACATCTTCTATAAAGCAGGTGGAGGGCAAACGGTGCTGCACCTGCCCGGGACCTGGAGCTGCCCCAACTCTCAATATGAGGAAAGTCACATCCAGAATACAGGACCTCCCTACAAGGGATGTGTAAACTGGCACTTCCTGCTCCAATCCTCTCTCCTTTCTCCATGTTACCCCATTTTTGTTTCCCTAACAGTAACAAGCATCCTCCACGTTCTGAGACAATCCTCACCCCAAGTGGTCCAAGAGCACAGTATCAACATCACGTCCACGTTGCGGCTGCCACGGTCGGTCCTACCCTCATAACCCAATCCCGGAAGCTGTCTAGTGTCTGCCGGGAGACCTGCGGGGAGCCCGGGGCCACCCTCCTGCAGCCTGGGGTCCCCATCTGCTCAGAGGTCCCGCGGGATGCAGAGGTCCCAGGCTCAGGAGACAAAGCCTCCAGGTTTTATTTAAGCTCAGCTCCTCTTCCTACAGACGCGCTCTGCGACTTTCAGCGTGTTATTTTGCCTTTCTGGGCCCAGTTTCCTCATCGGGAATAGAGACAATAATAATAATAGCTATATGATAGATTGATCTTGAGGAAGAAATAGATGAAAGGTGCCTGTCAGTGCGCTGCCTGCCGCGGAGGGGCGCGCTCGGCGTCACCGTGGCTATCCGCAGCGCCAGCCTACCCTCCGTGGGGTCCTCAGACTTGTGCATAGCACCCCGCGCCCTGGGCTCCCCCTGCCCTGTCCTGTCCACCTGGAAGGTCCCTCTATCCCTTGGGAGGCATTTGGGATACTTCTCTGCCTCCACACCCTTGAATTCTGTCTTCTCTTCCAGGGCCTCACCGCTCTGCCGTCTCAGGATAGCCAGACCGCAAAGACAGGACCCAGTCCTGGACTCTAGACTCTCTGGCTCACGGCGCCCTGCAGTTACACAGACATCCAAGCTGGACCTTGCTTCAACATATGATGGAAATTATAGCAGGCTGTCAGTGTTCTGTAAATAACGTTGGCCTCGAGGATGGCAAAGTTAGTGAGATAAGAAGGTGCAGCCAAATCTGAGCCCACAGGTTTTAGACGCATCATGAAGCTTGTCCCGTATCTGCAAAGGGTGGGGAGGGATCAGGGTTTCTCAACTTTGATGCTATCGACATCTGGTCTGCTCTTATCCCTTTTGTTCAGCATTGCACTGGGGGTCTTCACTTGCAAGAAGGACTTGCAATAGGGCAAAAAGGTGGGGGTAGAGGGTGTAAGGTTAAAATGGAAGAAATAAAATTATCATTTTATTTAGACAAATTTGGGTATATATAAAACCCAAAAGGAAAAATTTACTGCTTTTATTTACTATTTATATTACTATTTTGAAATTTATTATTATTTTTAAAGATTTTATTTATTTGCCAGAGAGTGTGAGAGAGCACAAGGGGGGGAAGGGGGAGAGGGAGAAACAGACTCCCCACTGAGCAGGAATCCTGATGTGGGGTTCCATCCCGGGACCCCGAGATCATGACCAGAGCCAAAGGCAGACGCTTAACCATCTGAGCCACCCAGGTGCCACTTAAAATTTGTTATTAAAAAGAAGTAAACTCAGTAATGCTGTAGACTCCAAAGACAATATGCAAAAATTAATTTAGTTTCTACCACTACCAGACAAATATTAGAAAATGACATTTTAATCTGAATAGACATCTTTCCAAAGAAGGCACCCAGATGACCAACAGATGCATGAAAAGATGCTCAACCTCAACTCATCATCAGGGAAATGGAAATCAAAACACAAAGAGATACCACCTCACACTTGTCGGAATGGCCACTATCAAAAAGACAAGAGACAAGTGTTGGTGAGGATTTGTAGAGAAAGAAAACCTCTTGCATGCACCATTGGTGGGAATGCAAACTGGAGCAGCCTTTCTGGAAAACAGTTTGGAGGTTCCTCAAAAAGTAAAAATAGAAATACCATATGATCCAATAATTCTGCTTCTGGATATTTATTTGAAGAAAACAAAAATACTAACTAGAAAAGATATCTGCACCCCTATGTTTATCACAGCCGTATTTACAGTAACCAGACATGGTGACAACCCACGTGTCCATGGACAGATGACTAGATAAAGACAATTACATGTGTCTGTTGTTCTAGCAATAGAGTGATAGATAATGGAACTATTATTCAGGCATACAAAAAGAAATCTTGCCATTTGGGACAACATAGATACACTTTGAGGGTACTATGTTAAGTGAAGTAAATCAGAGAGAGAAAGACAAATACCATATTATCTCACTTATATTGTAATACAGAAACAAAAATAAAACAAAAACAAAGAGGTCATGGATACAGAGAACAGATTGGTGGTTGCCAGAGGCAAGGGGTGGAGGTGGGAGAAAGAGATGAAGGTGGTCAAAAAGTATAAACTTCCAGTTATAAAATAATTAAGTCATGGAGATGTAATGTACAGCATAGTGACTATTGTTAATAATTCTGTATTGTAGGGGCGCCTGGGTGGCTCAGTGGGTTAAAGCCTCTGCCTTCAGCTCAGGTCATGATCTCAGGGTCCTGGGATCGAGCCCCGCATCGGGCTCTCTGCTTAGTCGGGACCCTGCTTCCCCCCATCTCTCTCTGCCTGCCTCTATGCCTACTTGTGATCTCTGTCTGTCAAATAAATTAATAAAATCTTAAAAAAAAGAAAAAAATAATAATTCTGTATTGTATATTTGGAAATTGCTAAGAAAATAGATCTTAAAAATTCTTATCATAAGAAAAAAAATTGGGAACTGCCTGGGTGGCTCAGTCGGTTAAGTGTCTGCCTTTGGTTCAGATCATGATTCCAGGGTCCTGGGATCGAGCCCCACATCTGGCTCCTCGCTCAGTGGGGTGCCTGCTTCTCCCTCTGCCTAGCCCCTCTCCCTGATTGTGCTTGCTCTCTCTTTTTCTCTCTCTCTGACATATAAATAAATACAATCTTAAAAAAATAAGAAAAAAATTTTTGTAACTATACACGATGACTAGTGTTAAGCATATTTATTGTGGTGATCATTTCATAATATACATAAATATTGAATCGTTATATTGTATACCTGAAACTAATATAATTTTATATGTCAATTATACCTCAATTAAAAAATGACATTTTAGAAGTACTGTAAAATAGCATTAGAATAAATATGTAGAAAAAATCTAACAGATTTGTAACAACTCTATGCAGAAAACTATAAAATATTTTAGAGAAAAAATTGCAAAATCCTAAAGAAATAGAGAGCATTCCCATGTTCACAGATTGAAAGAATATTATAAAAAAGTCATTCTTATCAAATTGAACTGTAGATTCAATAAGATCCAAATCAAAATCCTAGCAGAGTTTTGTGGTTTTGTTCTGGTTTTGATTGGTTTGATTTAGTTTGGAAAGATTCACGCTGATTCTAAATATTTACAGAAATGTGAGCACCCATAACTGCCAAAACAATCTTAAAAACAGAAGACATATAACAGTATATATCAAGGTCTATTACAATAATTAAAATCACATGCTATTGAGGGAAGACTAGACAGATAGGCTAATGGGATCGTATAGAGAGTTCAGGAACAGACCCACACATATATTGCAACAGAGAAAGAATGGTCTTGTCAATAATGATTCTGGGACAACCGGCTATCTTTTATGGAAAAAAATAAACCCCAGCCTCCACTTCACACCATATACAAAAACCTGGCCCAGGGGAATTTTTAAAATCTCAATAAATATGAGAGGTAGCATAATAAAACTTCTTAAAAATAAAACAGGATGACCTCAAGTGAAGAGTCTTCACGATTCTTGAGTAGGCAAAGATTTCTCAAATAATACATTTTTAGGAATCAACCCTAAAGGAGAAGATTGATGAATTAGAAAAGTGAGGGATTTCTGTACCTCATGAAAGCATGTCATCAAAAGACAGAGAAAATATTTGCAAATATATATCTGATACAAAATTCACATATGGGGATGCCTGGGTGGCTCAGTCAGTTAAACATCTGCTTGTGGGGATACCTGGGTGGCTCAGTTGGTTAAGCGGCTGCCTTCGGCTCAGGTCATGATCCCAGCGTCCTGGGATCGAGTCCCACATCGGGCTCCTTGCTCGGCAGGGAGCCTGCTTCTCCCTCTGCCTCTGCCTGCCACTCTGTCTGCCTGTGCTCACTCTCTCTGACAAATAAATAAATAAAATCTTTTAAAAAAAAAATCTGCTTGTGACTCAGGTCATGATTTCAGGGTCCTGTGACCAAGCCCCCCAATCAAGCCCCTGTATCAGGGTCCCTCCTCAGCAGGGAGTCTGCTTCTCCCTCTCCCCCTGCCTGCTGTTTCCTCTGCCTATTCTCTCTCTCTGTGTCAAATAAATAAAATCTTAAAAAAAAAAGATTCATATCTAGAATAAAATGAACTATTGCAAATCAGTAAGAAAAATGCAGATAACCCAACAGAAAAACAGGCAAAAATTCAAATAGGCACACAGTGAAAGAACATACGTAAATGACTTAAAGATATCTAACATCATTAAGTTAGTCATTAAGCATATGCAAATTAAAATCAATGAAATACCAAAATGGCTCAAATTTTCAAACTGACAACATCCAGTACTGGTAAGAATGTGAAACGACTGAAATTGCTAGTGGGGTATAATAAGTTGGTGCATTTATTGTGGAAAATCAGTAGTATCAAGGAAAGCTGAAAAAACCCATTCCCTAAAACCACAAATCCCATTCTTGCATATCTGCCTAATGGAAATGCACAAAAAAGTTCATTAAACACATGGACATCAGTGTTTAAAACAGCATTATTTCTACAACAAGAAAGAGAAAGGCATGACATCCAGGAGAGCAGGAATGAGGCCCAGGAAAAAGACAAGACAGATTCCACAAGCAACAGCAAAGAAAAATCCCAGGACAAAAATCCTACAGTGGATCCAGAAATTCACCAGCAAAGGGAGAAGGTTAAGGGAGGTCTCCAGAGGGGGTCTTGGAAAAGAAAAATGGAACCAGTGGATTATTTGATATGAATTGCCTTGAGGAAAATTGCCCAGGCAGGCTGTGAGATGTTGTGATATGTGCGAAGAATTAGCAATGAATGCAAAGAAAACTGAGCAAATGAGACACAGGTAACCATTCAACTTTCAGGGGGAAAAAATGGCTATGATCATAGTATACCAAATTAGATGCTATATGGGCATGGGAAAGGGACATTCAGAGATAAAGACTTATAAGAAAGATAAACCCTGATTCGCCACAACAGGTAGTGAATACGTAAGGTCTAAATTTTGGAAACAATGAAGATGTGCAAGCCCAGAAGATGCAGATGAAGGAATTAAAAGTGATCATCTCTGGAGCAAGAATCTAGAGGGAGATAGGAATGCACTTCATTTTCATAAACCTTTTAGAACTGTTGGATTGTTTTATAATTCTGTGTTCATGTTACTTTGAGAAACTAGAAATTAAGTAGTTAAACAAAGACAGATTGAAACGAGGCAGGGGGAGCCTAAAAGAACATAAACCAAAATATTAAGAGTGTGTGTCTCTACGTCATGTGCTTAGTGGTTACATTTTTCATTTCGTTCCTTTCATTTTTCTACAATGAACATTTTTAATGATAAAAAGATAACTGAATCCTCAGGCAGAATATTTTATTTATATGAGGTCATAATTGTCCTACCTCCAGAAACTCCCAAGGGAGCCCGTACAGGTTACTTGGAAATAGAATCAGAGCTCAGGAGGCCCCGGGTAGAGGTGATATCACTGGCCAGGAGAGAGCAACTCATGGGGCACCAGGCATAGTTCTAATTCTCGAATCTGTCAGTGTGCAAGTCTGAAGGTGGGGCAGGGGCCAGGAGAAGAGATGGTGAGGGAGGAGAGCTGGGCAGAAGCTGAGCAGTCAGGGGTCCTGTGGCAGGCTGCCATTATTTCAAACAATCCATCATTCAAGAGGCCCTGTCTTCTGGGCTTTACTGCCCAAGCAGGATCTGGTTTTACCAGAGTCCTTGAAGCTAGGAACCAGTGAGGCCTCAATCTTAAAAGAGGAAACTAGAGAATTAGGCAAGCAACCATCATTAAGGTGATGGTGGGGTCAGATTCCTATTGAAGGTGCTAGAGAAGGATCTGTTACAGGCCTCTCTCCTAGCTCTGGTCCTCCTTGGTGTGGATAGCATAATTCCAGCCTTCCTATGGCATTTGGTCATTTTATACAGACACCAGTCATATTAGTTTTAGGACACACCCTACTCCAGGATAACCTCATCTTAACAAATTACGTTCTTAAGGATCCAATTTCTAAATAAGGCCACATTCTGAGGTCATAGAAGTTAGGATTCCAACATATGAATTAGGGGGAGGACATAATGCAACCCATAATGCACCCCAGCCCCCAGATGGACATGGATGGTAGGTTCTGGATTCAGCCTCAACCAGCAGTGGGATATACCAGTGGATTCAATGTGAGGGAGTTGAGGAAAGCAGAAGCAGGACAGAAGAGTAAAGCCACATCACTCTCGGACGTGCATATGAGGCTAGATGAGAGAATGGCCTTACCCATCTGATTTCAGTTGTTACAGGAATATGGGACAGCAGGATGGCACAGAGGACTCATCATTACCATCACTACCGATGTCATCTCATGAAAACTCACAGCGCCCCACCACCCATGCTGAGCACTTACAGAAGTGTGCTGTTCTGTGTGACTTAACACAGTCAATCCTCATCCCAGACCAATGGGATAGGTATGACTCTTCTCCCCATTTTTTTTAAAATTTTATTTATTTATTTCAGAGAGAGAGGGAGAGAGCAAGCATGAGCAGCGGGGTGGGGAGGCAGTCAGAGGGAGAAGCAGACTTCACACTGAGCAGGGAGCCCAATGCAGGCCTTGATTCCAGGACCCTGAAATCACGAATAAGCTGAAGACAGACGCTTAACCGACTGAGCCACCCAGGTACCCCCTCCACATTTTATAAAAGAAGAAACTGAGGCTCAGAAGGATGAACTAGTTTTGTCTGAGCTCCCAACAACATGTGAAATGGCCCAGGATTCATTCTCAGTCTGCCTGACTCTAAAGTCTGTGCTCGCCTTAATCACTTCTCTTGTCTCGACTCTCACGGCCTGTGTCTCTAGTGGAAGAAGATGGTGAGGTTTAAGTGTGGGAATCATACTGGCATTGACCGTTCATGTCTGCTGTGGACTTGGGAGTGGGGAGTTAGGACACACGTTCTGTGTTAGTGCTGTGTCCTTTCTACCCCAATGAAAGAGCACGGAACTGGGAGTCCAATGAGCTGGGTTCTAGGCGTGGCTCTGCTCTCTATGGGCTGCAGATGTCACTAAGTTTTCTGTGTGTCAATGTCCTCACCCATAAAACAAAAACAATGAGATCATTTCAATTCCCCTATGTGTCCTAAAATTCTATGGTTTCTATAAAGAAAACAATTCATTTGCTCTTCCTGTCTCCTAAAGAACAGTTGTATTTTTTTTAATCAGATTTTTTTTGTTTTTTTTTTTATTTAAAGATTTTTATTTATTTATTTATTTGACAGAGAGAAATCACAAGTAGGCAGAGAGGCAGGCAGAGAGAGAGAGGAGGAAGCAGGCTCCCCGCCAAGCAGAGAGCCCGATGCGGAACTCGATCCCAGGACCCTGAGATCATGACCTGAGCCGAAGGCAGAGGCCTAACCTACTGAGCCACCCAGGTGTCCCAAATGTGTAAATTTATACATACTTGTACATAAAATATTAGGATTTCATAGAAAAAAGAGCACATATTTCTATCTGAGTAGGATTACTTATCAAGAGTACAGGATTCCTTACCTAAAGAGGAGGAAATAGCTGTCAGAGAAATAGTGGTCCAGTTGTTAGCAAGAGCCTCTTGGATAACTAGTATTCAGAATAATGTGACTCCTGGGTGTTCCTTGGGTAGGAGCTCTCAGTAACCCATCAATATCCCACCAGCACACAGGAAGGAATTCCTCTATCATTCATCGTTCAGTTTGGGAACGGGTGACCATAGGTGGGAGATCATTTGCATTCATCTCAACTATTCAACTGCATTCTTCATTTCTCAGGGGTGCTAGAAAGATTAATGACTGTCTGGCACTTTGACATTTGTAAGGCATTTTGCAATCCTTGAAACAAAAACACCATATACAGGTAAGGTCTTTGCCAGCCTGAGAGAACAACCTCATCCCACTCTCTCCTTCACAACGTGCCAATAAACTTTCTCGTTGTACAAATCCTGGCATGCTGATGCAAGAGAATTTAGAAGAAAAGCCATGGGAACTTATCCCATCTTTTCCCCCTGTGATTCACCCTCATTCTCCAAATAAATGTTTCTCCTATGTCTGAACTATTCAGACCTTTAGAGCTGGGCAGAATCTGACTCTATCTGTCCATTTGGAAATTGGCTCCTTCACCCCACAGCAGCCCAACTTTGGTCAAAATTTCCCCACGAGCAAAAGACAGGCTGCTTTTGTCCTCCTCTCTACCACAGGCTCTACTCTATACCAAGGAAAACTCCCCTAAGGCCCTCTTAGAGGGCAGGAGAACAGAGGCAATCTGTCTGCAGGAAGATGGAGGTGGGGCACAGGCCAAAGGAATATGATACAGAATGACCAGAACAACAACCTCAAAAAGGAAAAACCAAGTTAAAGGCCTAACTCTACCTGATTTCAAGACTTACTACAAGTCTGGGATGAACAAAACCCTGCAGCTTTAATGGGAACATAGGCAAAGTGATGACTGGAACTAAAGAGCCCAGAAACAGACCCACATGTATATGGTCATTGATTTTTGACAACAGTATTAAGGCGACTCAAGGGGGAAAGCATAACCTTTTCAGCAAAGGGTCCTAGAATGATTAGGTGTCCATATGCAAGAAGATCAGCCTGAACCCTTACTCAACATCATATATAAAGTTCACTGAAATGGACAGAGACATAAATGTAGGAGTTGAAACTATAACTTTTCTAGGAAAAGCAGAAAAGAAACTCTTACTGACTTCTGTTTTGGAAAGATTTCTTAAATACACTACAAAAAGCACAACATTTAAGAAGGAAAAGCAAATAAAATTTACATTCTCAAAATGTTCCTTTTGCCTTTCAAAAGGAAAGGGATATGAAAATAAAAGGTAAGACACAAACTGCGAGAAGACATGCAAATCTTACAGGTAGCCAAAGACTCGCATCTAGATTACGTAAAGAACGCTTACAACTCCACAATAAGAATTCAAAGAAACTGGTTAAAAAAAATAATACCCAAGAGATCGGAACACACAGGTTACCAGTGGAGATATGCTGACAGCAAATAGATGTTTGTCACCAAAAGTCACTGGATAAATGCATATTAGAACTATAATAAGATACTACCACCCTCCCAGTAGAATGAATAAATGTGCTAGGATACCACGTGGTGCACCTGGAACACGGTGGGTGAGAACATGCAAAGGTACGGCCACTTAGGAAAACAGCTTTCTCTTAGAAGGCCAGATGTACACGTACCATATGATTCAGCCGTTCCACGTAATGTGTACATTTGCATATACACATTACAAATGTATGTGCACAGATGGGGTTGAATGTCCCTAGAAGCTTTATCTGTAATAACAGCCCAAACTGAAAATAACCCAAACGTTCATCAACAGGTGAATGGAACATTCATACAAAAGATGATACCCACCAATAAAAAGGACCGAACTTTTTATTGACACATGCCAAAATACATGGCTGAATCTCAACATCATATTGCTGAGTAAAAGATACCAGATAAGAGAGGTACACACTATATGATCCCAAATATGTAATATTCTAGAAAATGCAAATTCAACTATAGTGACAGAAAGATCAATGGTTGCCTAGGGAGAAAAGACCCCCAAAGGTCACAAGGAAATCTTTGGAGGGGATGGATGTGTTCATTCTCTTGATTGTGGCAATGTCTTTCTCTTGATTTGCGTCTGGTCTCCCCATACTTCACTCAAGGTAATATGGTTCACAGTCCATGTTACCCCAGTAAGGATGTTTAAAAACACAAAGAGGAAGAATATAAGGATATTTAGATCCACCCCCATCATTTTACAGAAGAAAGGAAAGGAAAGGAAAGGAAAGGAAAGGAAAGGAAAGGAAAGGAAAGGAAAGGAAAGGAAAGGAAAGGAAAGGAAAAGGGAAAGGGAAAGGGAAAGGGAAAAGGGAAAGGAAAAGGAAAAGGAAAAGGAAAAGGAAAGGAAAGGAAAGGAGGGAGCCACCTTTGCCCCCAGGTGTGGGGGCAGCGGGGTGTGGAGGCGGAGAGGCCCCAAGCCAACTCAAGGGCTAGCTGTGTAAAGGCAACAAGGTTTAACTGGAAGTCTCTGAGCTTCGTTTAATGGGAAGAGGAATGAGTAGGAAAAGGTCGGCATCTCAGCAGTGGAAAGCATACCTTTGCAAAGAAAGAACAGCTTAAACCCTGTTTTATCGAATGGCCCTGGTACAGCCCAGGAGGGTGCATGAGTACACAGGATGCTGATGCTGAGCACAGGCAGCTGATGAGCGCAGGCAGCCATCACAGAGCCTGGGCCACCTGACAGGCCTGCCTGACCCAAAGGAGCCTCGTCCCTCGGGGAGGTTTGGGCAGCCAGACTGTCTGGGATAAGGATGGTCTTGGCAAGCAGAGGAGAGCCGGCCCATGGAAATGAGCAAGCTACACCCACACAGCCCACCCAGCAGTGAAGACACGGAATGTTCTGTCTGATCCCTCCCACCCACAACAGCCGTCCAAAGCAGTCCTTTCCTTTCTTCTGGTTCCCAGCCCCTTCACTTGGTGTCATTTCCCAGACACACTTCTCTTCTCCTGCAGCACCCAGTTCTGGTGTGGAGGGCACAGGGGCCTCGGGGAAATTCCGCCCCACCTGCAAAAAACCTATCCCTTTTAAGCTCCAACTCAACCTAGAAGTTGAGCTATTTAAACTTTCTGACCTAACTGTGTCTACCGGACTGTGAGACAGGCCCTGGAGGGTTCTCGTTCATTTCTCCAAAAATCAATTCTTCAAAAACTAATTCACCAAATGACTAAATTCGCTGAAGGGCTGATTCACCAAAAGCCAATGTGCTGAGTTGTAGATTGAGGCTCACGAATTATTGATGGGGGCCCAAAGATCCAGGCCGGGGGCTTCTCCCCAGGGCCAGGGGCCAGAGCTATGGAGTAATAAACAGATTTTGGTTGGTGTCTCTTCATCTTCCCTGCACAGTTGTCCGCAAAGCCTGGAGATGTCACTGGCTGTGAGTCCAAGGATTTGGGGATGTTACATTCCCACTATTACTTTCATGCTCTTGTCCTAGAGATGTGACTCCTGATGAGGGTTCCCCTTTGCTGGATATCTAATCTCCATATCGCTACTCCCCCCTTTACCTTCCATTCCTGTACAATCTCAACATTGCAAGAGGTAAGTCTGTATATAATTTATCTGAGGAAGGGTGTTTTAAAAACCTTTTTATAGGGGCGCCTGGGTGGCTCGGTGGGTTGGGCCTCTGCCTTTGGCTCAGGTCATGGTCTCGGGGTACTGGGATCAGGCCCCGCATCGCTCTCTGCTCAGCAGGGAACCTGCTTCCCCCTCTCTCTCTCTGCTTGCCTTTCTGCCTACTTGTGATCTCTGTCAAATGAATAAACAAAATCTTTAAAAAAACCCACCTTTTTATAAAGCCATTTTTAAACAAAAGTTTGCAAAAAGAGAAAATGATACAGAAAAATAATTGAAATAGAGGGGACAATGCCAACATGCTCAACAATAAAGGGTTCTTTTTCTTATGCTTTTTAAAAATTTGTTTGAGAGAGAGAGAAAAAGCATGTACGGTGGGGAGGGGCAGAAGGAGAGGGAGAAGCAGGCTCCCCACTGAGTGCAGAACCCAACTCCACTGAACTCAGGGCTGGATCCCAGGACCCTGAGATCATGACCTGAGCTGAAGTCAGACAATTAACCCACTGAGCTACCCAGGTGCTCCTTTCTTATTTTTCTTTTTTTAATACAAAGTACAAGTGAAGGAGGCACATACTCAGAACAGAGCTCAGGAGCAAACATGGAGTCCTGGGGACCCTTCAATAAAAGAAAGCAGGAGTTTGTTTTTCTTCGTCTGCAGATAAATACAGAGACTGGTATATGTACAAATCAAGTAGCACAAAAGACCATTACCCACTCCCCATGCACAATGCATCTGTAACTGACAAACATGGTCAATGAAGTCAGATTCTCCTCAACCTCATTTCATTTAAATTAAAAAAAAAAAAAAAGTCTTGTAAATATAGTGGTTACATTCAAACTTTAACTTCCCTAGTAGGGAGCAGCAGATGTCAGTACACTGAAGGTATAAAAAGAATGCCCAACCCTCTGGTGTCTAACCCTGTATCTAGCAACATTGTAGCGGAAAGAAAGGACTGTCCCCTTCTCAGCCCATGGGCTAATTCAATACATTGAAACAGGCTCCTCTCTCTAATCCTTCCCGCTCAGAATGTGAAAGATTAAGAATTTAAAATCCAGGGAGACGGGGAGTTTTAGAGCTGGTGCAAGAGTGGGAAGGAGGAATCAAAGCAATACTGAGAACTTGGCTGCTTGCTTCACCTGGCAAGTCTTAGTCTTTCCTTAAATGCCTGTGTATAATTTAAATAATAATTTTGAAATCCGCCTTTGCTTGCATGGGAAATAGTTTGCAGATTTTCCTCATGGCCTGCTTCGCATGCTGCCTCTCTCCCTCTGAACTGAGAAGCCATCAGTTGGTGGGAGCCACAGAGCCAGACTTGAAAAAGGAGCAACTAGCGGGCTTCCTGAGGTCTGAGCTGCCTGGACGCCCACGTCACGTAACACGGGGGTGGGCTCCTGGGGGAGGGCAGCTTGCACAGCTCTGGCCATCCTCTCTGAGCCTCCGAGGAGACTTTTGGAACCTGTTCTCTTGACTTCTTTCATGGCAGATCCTCCTTCATCATTCAGCATTTTACTTTAACAATGTATCTAACGCCAATGTCCTACAGCAGGAAGAGAATGAAGATGGCAGGGTACTGGTCAGGTGGGAGCGCCCACAGCCCGAAGGTGTTAAGGAAGCCGGAGGGCACCTTGTGGGGTCCGTCTCTGTCATTCCTCACTTTCTCCGAGGTGCCTTTCCGGAACACCTTTCCAAGTAGCAGGAAAACTCTTTTTATCTTAGGATGAGAGCCCAAATGCACATCCACAGTGGCTGTGTTTCCGTCTAGGTGAATGTGACCATTGAAAACCTGCTCAACCTGCCGCTTCGAGATGTACCTATCTCACAGACCTGCTGTTTTCCTGACCCTCTTAGTGCCTCAGGGAGGTCTGGAGTGGGAGAGCAAAGTTCAAGGACAAACAGAATTGATATTGGTATTGAAAATTAGACTGATCTTTATTCCCATCTACAAGGATTGGAGTCAATGTCTTTGCCGAACTTTCTTGTCAACAGCTAAGACTCAGGGCTGAGCTCCTGAATTTGGGAGTAAATGCACCTCTACAGATGCCTGGAAAAATCTCAAACTAAGGACTAATAGAAATCTAATTGTCTGACCCATATAGGTCTGGGAACAATCAAGGACTTGGATAACAGTTCCACAAAGGTTTGACCCCAGTCGCTAGCCTCATTCCCCCAGTTACTCTTCCCACCCTCTGCTTGTAGACCCCAGATGTTTCTTCTTGTTACTATTTTTGCTTTTCACTTCTCAGAGGTTTCTTTATAATCCCCTGGGCTCTGCTCTTCCTCAACTTCAAGAAGGACTGCCTTAAATTATTATGCATCTTCTAGCCAATGAGCATATGGCTGGCCTCTGAGCAGACAGTGCAGAGCCTGGGCCCCTTTCTGGTTCAAAGCTCCCTTTAAGTCTTCAGTGTGGACATAAAAAGCCAATACTAAGAACAGACTCAGAGAGTGATCACAAGCTAAAATGAACAAACCAACCAACCAGAAAACAGGAAGTACACCATCAAAGGAAATGCCCTAAGGAAATAGGTTGATGTCAAGGACAGAGTTAATAGCAGGCAGCTCTAATTCAGAGGACGTGATCATCTAAGGCTAAAAACAATCTGAGATTTGAGGTAGCGAGACCCAAGCAGAGGCAGGGAAGGAAGGGGTGGGGGTTGCATCTCTACGGAAGGCATGGGTCTCTGCCCTGAGCATCGGATAGTCCCTCCTTTGATGGCCTTTAAGTAATCTAGCCTGGATGTGACTAAAGGCTCCAATATGGCTCTCATAAATCAGATTTATAAAACCATCTGCTTAGAAACCTCAGGCACTGTTGGAGTACAATACCCAGCATGCACATGAAACCATCCCACCATCATGCCGGCCAGTTTTCTACGTAGAGGGCGTGTCTTACAGTTCTTACTGGCTCGTGGACACGGAGGGCCCCAGAGATTAGGACGCTTTACCAGTACTTTTTTAGTAAGCTCTTTCTTAGGAATTTAGTTATTTATCATAAATTGTTTATTAAATAACAAAATTTTCTGGAAGCTACTAGAATGTGTCATGTGATCCAGGGATCCATGGGATCTGGCCAGCAAGCCCTAAGCAGGCATGTGTTTGGGCCTCAGGAATAATTGGAGTCAGGGTCTCGATGTCCCCAGGACTTTTCATCTCTTCCAGTGCCTTCCTTCAGTGGCCTTCCTTCTCCCTCACTGCTGGATAGCTCTGTCCACAGAGCGAACAACACAAAGACCTGCTCCTGCAGCCTCCATCTTGCTGCTCTTAGCTCCACAAAGACTGTGTGTTTCATTGACAATTCAAAGCATTCCAGGGGAGGACTCTCAAAGGCTTCCTGAGTCAGTGCCCAACTGAGCAATCACTCATAGTCAAAGGGATGTGAGGCTCCACTTAGCTCACTCATACCAATTAACTGGAGGGAGGGGGGGATAGGGTGGAGCACTCCATGAGTATGGCAGCTCCCAGGAGAACCACAGAGATGGAGTAGAGTAGCAGCCATTCCCAGAGGAAGGGAAAGGGTTAGATGTCCCCTGACCCAGATGTCCAATGCAAGTTCAGAAAACGCTTCACCTGGATGTCTCCCATTTTCCCTCAAGGCTCACCTTGAGAAAAACTTCTCTGACCACGAGTCCTGCCCTATGCATTTCCCAACACCCAGCACATACCCTTATCCCTGTATTGTGTTTCTGGCCAATTGCCCAGCCCTCTACCCGAGATTGTACTCTCCTTGGGAATATAATGGTGGCCATATCTCTTTGCATTTCTAATACCCAACCCAGGGCCTGGCACATGACATGCTTTTTATAGAAGATTATTGATAGAAACAAAGAAACATTGAAAAATAAGGGCCAATACAGAGGTGATGGGAGAGAGGCTGCAGACCCACCAGCCATAAAGAAGCCCTTGGACCACTGGTGCAGAAGATAAGACCCTTCAGAAGATCCTGAGGCAACATCACAGCAACCAAGGGCATTCACAGAGTCATCAGAAAAGGGCTAGACTATGCTCAGTTTATGTTGTTTAAAGCAGAGAATGCACATATATTTTAAGGTTTTTATTTAAAACGATAAAAAAATAAATATTCATTTCCTTGATTTCTATGACATTGTGCTGTCTGATTCCCTTCTCTGTTTCTTTTTAATGAAGGCACACAAGCAGCCCTTAGCATGTGCTAATGATGGGACAAAGACAGTGCGAGGTATCAAAGTCATTCACAGTCTGCCAAGGCCAGTCAGGGTCCTTGGGAGCAGAGGATGGAGTATTTCTGGCCAGGTTAGGGGATCTGGAAGCTCCCAGGAGCTGCAATATAGAAAACACGAAGATGTTGATTTGGGTTTTTTGGTCTCAAGCACAGAATTCAACTCTGGCCAACTCAGGAAAATGAGATCATAGCAGAAAAACCCTAATGAAGACAGACTCAGGAAAGGCAGGAGTCAGAGCAGACCAAAGGATCTGAGAGTTCAGCCAGCAAGGAACTGCTGGCCATCTGTCAGAGCTAGGTGAAAGAGCTCCTAGCATTTCTTGTCCTTCCTCTGGTCATATTCCCCAATCCTGAGATGAGGATCCAGGGGCCCAGCCTAAGGCCCACACCTTGTCCTTTGCCAGAGGACACTAAAACCTATAACCGGCAGATCCACCATCTTGTACCTACTGGTGGAGAGAAAATGTCCCCTAAAGAATAAGAAGGAAGAGATGTTGATAATAAAACAGGAAAGGACTATAAGTATGGCAAAAACTAGCTAAGCGAGGAGAAAGGGAGATCCTGGCAATTTCATGGAGATGCAATGGCTTCTGTTATTGGAGCCAAAGGTGATTGTCAAGACTGAGTAAGAGGAATATGTGGGTACTGCCTGCAGAGAATTTCCTGGGCCAAGGTACAGTCTGGGCTTTCTCCCAACAGCCCGGAGAACCACTGGAAGACTTGAGGCAGGAAAGTGACATGATGGGTTTGCACTTTAAAAAGAGGCCTGGCAGAGATGGACCTGACTGGGAGAGGGCCACCTGGAAGGAGCCAGACCTATCTGGAAGCTACTACAGGGTCCAGGTGAAGGGTGGGAAGGAGCAAAGTGGGAGGGCAGTGAAAAAGATCAGGGGGAACCAGGAACAACTGTTGGGATGGAATCCTAGAATGTGACAACTGGACATGGGAAATGGGGCCAGGTAATTGAGGATGACAGGATTTCTGGCTTGATGACTCAATGCATAGTGACCAGGGTACAAAAGCTGAGAAGAAGCTTGAAGAGGACAAAAAAGAGTGAAGGCAGTTTGGGGCATGTTGAGTCTGAGGTTCTTAGGAGGCTTACCAGGTCTTAAAACCACAAATCTACCCCAAGTCTAAATGAACAACAGCAAGAATGGCAACATTATTCCTTCATTCATTCATCAAACATTTACTGACCACCTGTAGTGTGCAGGTGTTAGGAATATAGCACTTAACACAACGCCTGTCTGTAAGGACCCGCCATCTGGTAGAGATAAGCTAACGAAGGAATACAGCAGCACACTGAGGTAATGAGCTATCACTTAAGGATATAGTAAGAGGACTACAGAAAATGTCCTCATTTACTATTATGATTTGGCCGAAGGCCAGACCTAAATGGAAGAAAGATTAGAAATGATTTTCAATATACTCCTGATGTCATTGTCTTGTGATCCCTAAAGTTTATATTTTCAACTCTCCAGAGGTCTTCAATTTTCACACTAAGACATGAGATTACCAAAAAAAAAAAAAATTCCTCCTCCATAATTCACTTTCGCTAGTTTCCATTAAATAAGTCTATTTATTTTCACACAGGCATATATATCATATTACTGAACACCCCATAATGGAAGGGAGATTGTAAATGGCTGCAACAAACAACAAACTGATGAAAACATAACTTGATAGAAAGCCAGGCTGTGAAATGAATCCCAGTCATTCCCACAACTGCCATATGCCCTAACACCAGAGCAGTGTTGGGGGTATATCAAAAGCAGGAAATCTGGAAACACCTGTCCCTTGCTAGTTCCAGTCCCGGACCCAGAGGGTAATTTATTGCATCTTCATGATACACAGATCCCTCTAGTCACCCATTTTCAGAAAATGGTGGTGCCAAACTCATCCTGGGCAAAGGACTCTGAAAATGTCTTTGAAAATATGAGATGTGTTGTGAATAGTAGAAAGCAGAGGTGAGGGGAAAGCCTTTTGAGGACTATCCTGGACCCAGGAGTGGTATGCTTTTCGTCAGCAGCTTGCTACCTTCTCACTGGAGGCACACAATTACCTCACTGATATCTCACTGGTGGTCACTAAATATGTCTGCTCAATCTAGAGACTAAATACGTCTCTAACTGTACTGGTTAATTTTATGTCACCTTGGCTGGGCCATGGTGCCCAGATATTGGGTCAAATATTCTTCTGGATGTTTCTGTGGATGAGGATTTTTTTAAAAAATTAAGGATTTATTTATGTATTTTAGAAGAGAGAGAGAGAGAATGGGCAGAGGGACAGAGGGGGAGAATCTTCAAGCAGACTACCTGCTAAGTGTGGAACCTGACAAGGGTCTCAATCCCATGACCCACGAGATCACAATCTGAGCCGAAACTGAGAGTCAGATGCTTAATGGACTGAGCCAGTCAGGCAACCCTGTGAATGAATTTTTTGAGTGAGATAAACATGTAAATCAGTAGACTTTGAGGTAAAGCAGATTACTCTTCATAATGTGGGTGGGCCTCGTCCAATTAGTTGAAGGTCTTAATAGAACTCTCCAAAGGAATTCTTCCCACAAAACACCTCTGTATTTGGACCACAATTCTTTCCTAGGCATTCACCTTCTGGTCCACCCTGCAGCTTCCATAATCACATGAATCCATTCCTCAAAATCCCCATCCCTCTCTGTCTCTTTCTCTCTCTCACACACAAACCCTGTCAGTTCTGTTTCTCTAGAGGACCCTGACTAATACACTTGGCTTTTCTTCAGCCATGTTGTCTGGATACTGCCCCCAGGACCAACAGTCAGTGCCTACTGCCCTAAATCTCAACTGGTTTCTGGAAGCTGCCAATTTGTGGAGCAGAAGGAGAGGTGGAAAGCAGATGGGTGACAACAGCAAGCCCCTCCCTCAGGCTTTCCATGACCTTTTTCTAACATCAGTGCGCATCTCAACTCACCTTTGAGAATTGGGGCTTCCAACAATGCTAAATTTCATATGAGAGTGGCAGGAAGGGACCACAGCAAAAAGTTTCAGTCCAACACAGGCCATCTCTAAGGGACCAATGAATGCATCAGCCTCTTGCCCCTTCCACATTTATAAATATTTGTTGAGCCCTTATTGTGACCCAGCTGGTGTTGGAACAAGGAATGTACGTAAATAGTAATGAAACATGACCTGTCCCCCAGGGGATCAGAATCTCATGTCCAGTTTCTTTTATTTTTCTTCATAACAGAAAACATCATCCATACATTATAATTTCAACTACTTTTTAAACCTTGCAGGAACCACTCAAAGGAGAAGCTAAAAAGGAAAAGTCATAGATCTCCAACTGGGCACCAAATTTTGACAACCTGTAGCCTTCAGGTGACTGACTATACCCAGGAGCATAAAGGAATTTAAGTGCTGAAGAACCAGAGGCACGTACCTTCAGATAAATACAGAAGCATGTTTAGAGACTGCTGTTAAATACATCTTCTGTCTACTCTCTGAATTGCTGGCAAAACTTTTAGTTTCTTGAAAATGAGGATTAATCCCTCCCGGTGCAGGTTTTTTAAACATGTGTAAGACTTTTTGAAATTTAAAAAAAAAACTATTTTTAGTTTTAGTCAGAACACAGCACTAGGAGGGAATGCAGCCTTCATTTTGGTGAGATAACCACCGTTCAAAACTTTGTGCTCCCAGGAGACGCTGCACAAATGTGTAGTTTTACCCACTATTGTCAGTAGGTGGCAGCAGAGGGACTTCTGTGAATTCTGTCCACTGGAGCGGGGAGAGGAAGAGAGTGAGTGGAATCGGGGACTTCTGTAGGTGACTGTGCTGCTTTTCCTGTTGGCTTCAAATATGTCAAACCTCCATGGTGCCTACTTATATCAGAAACAAGTACACCACGGTGTAGAGCTGATTTGAATGCAGCATTATCAGGTTAATTCGTGGGCTGGAGTTGGGGTGGGGGACGGGGAACCTGCTGGGGAAGACTAAGGCCAAGCAGGAGCTACCATTTATACCACTGGCCTTGGACTGGAGTCGCTGCCTCAGCCAGCCCCTTCTCCCTGCATTCACCCTTTAGGGCTGCCGGGACGTTACTTTTACTTGTGGATTTTATCAGTGTCTGCTTCCTTCCCTTTCCTGAAAACTACAAAGGGCTGAGACCAGGTCTGGCTGTGCTCCCCATGATATCCCCAGGACTTTGCATACAGTAGGAGCTCAGTGGTTCTGGGAATGACCATATGAATGTCCACCTGGGGCTCATCACTTTTCCTGGTGAAAGCTATCTGCAGGCCTATTTCTTTGTGCCCAGTACTCAGTTCAGTGAGGTGGCCCCAGATTTCTGCAGCTCAGCTTAACAACCATAGGAGAGATTGGTGTTAATTCTCTGGGGCGACCGTGATCTCCTTGAGCAAACTTTCTACCTGCAAAATTTATGCTTTTTGATCTGACAAGACAAAAGGCTTCTCTGGGGTCTGTTTCATCACACTGCGACATCAGTGCCTCGGGCTGCCACCTACATTCAGGAAGGAAATCTTTATGTCTGCAATTGACACAAAGTTCACCATCTTTTATCAAAACCCACCACACCACTGCCATTCTGCTAATGCTTCCAAATTCCTGCAATGGGTACTTTTCCCTGAGGAAAAGGGGACAGCAGGATGGAAACTATTTACTAGGAGACAGAACAGTAAGTAGGGGAGGATGCCAGCCCAGAGTTATGGCATGACCTAATGCAACCTTCAACTGATTCTTTGCTTGTTGGTTTTATTTTATTTTTATTTTCCTCTTCAGTAAAAAGAGAAGGTTTGAACAGATAGCATCTCTACCCCTCCTATGAATTTCTAATTTTGCCAGGGACATATGGCTTGGGAGCAATCCCATTCCAGGTGAAGTTATTTGCTGAGCCCATTTTTGGAAATAACAGTTGGAAGTCTACTTTAGTAAACATATCTCAGTCTCCAAAGGTAATAGAAAATTCTAAGAGCTTTTCCTAGATTCTTAAAGTTCTCCTTAAAATGCCATGGCTGAGTCTCGTGGATATACATTGACCATGGCCTAGTTGAATTAGTTCTCCAGATGGTAACAATCAAGTGGACCCTTGTCATTTCTTTGTTTACCATCTGCATTTTGAATTTCCTGAAGGATTGCCCAAGGTCTACATGATATGGAACCATGGGTAGTTTCTCTGGGGCCCCATTTGAGTAGCAGGGGTTATGAAGCAAGACACTTGGCCAGTAAGTGGGCCAGCCTGCCTCTACCTCCATAGGAAGAGGTGGTCTTGTTTTCTCTGCTCCCCTAACATACTTAGTAACCATCACAAAGTGATAAAAAGTTTGCTTCTTTGATAAACACAGCTTCAAAAGAAGCTTACACTAGTGATGGAATTTGAAGAAAAAAAAAAAAAAAAGAGGGGCCGGGGTGAGAAAATAGTGATCCTTCTCAAAAGTACAAGTTTTAGTGAATTATGGAATGGTTGTGGCTGTGGTCTCTAAAGGGAATGGACCCACTAAAAGTTCTGCTCAGGAAGGACAGCATGGTTCAGGTCACTCTTGCAATGAGACCTCCAGCCAGGGCCAGAGCTTCTCATGGAGGGAAGAGGAAACCTTCAGTGGTTAATTTCTGGAGTTGTGTTTTCATAGGAGAAAGTACAGTATATAACAGAGGTCAACATGCTTTTCCCATGAAGAACAAGATAGTAGATATTTTAGGCTTGGTGGCCCTTTGGTTTATTATGGATTACATTCCACCCCTGGCCCCTGCCACCACCAAATTCACATATTGAAGTCCTGAATCCCTGAGAATGTGACTGTATTTGGAGATAGTGTCTTAAGAGAGGCAATTAAGTTAAAAGGAGATCATTCATATGGATCCAAATCCATTCTGACTGGTGTCCTTAGAAGAAAGATTATGATGCAGGCACACATAAACCCAGGGGCAGCCACATAAAGACACAAGAAGACAGCCATGTGCAAGCCAAGGAGAGAGGTCTCAATGGGAACCAGCCCTACTGACATCTTGATCTTGGACTTCCAGCTTCCTGAACTGTGAGGAAATACATTTCTATAGTTAAGCAACTCAGTCAGTGGTATTTGTTACAGTGGCCCTAGCAAGCTGATACACAGTCTCCACTGTAACTACTCAACCCTACCATTGCAGAGTGAAAGCCACCACAGAGGATAGGTAAACAAAGGGGTGCTACTGTGCTCCAATAAAACTTTCTTTACAAAAACGGTGGGAGCCAGATTTGATCCAGGTACCAACCATAGTTTGTCAATCCTTGATCATGGCATCCCTTGAAAGCATCATTAATTATGCAGGATGTAAAACTATAAACAAGAACGACAGGCTCGGTGAGTGCATGAAAACACAAGTCAGAACAAGTTCAAGGCTTTGTGTATTATGACACCTGACACTAGTCTGTATCCAGTTTGCTTCTGGAAAAAACAGATTTTTCTCTTAATTGTACCTGAGGAGATATTGTATGGTTTGCAAGGCAAATAATAATTCTAAGTTGTTTCATTTTCTAATTCGAAATGAGAACTGTTTGTGTATACAAGAGCAAATCAAGTGTGATAGTCTACCACCACAAAGTCACTGCCTGCCAGTCCCCTGTGCTGCAGACTATCCCCTGGGTAGAGTTCAAGATCCTTGCTTCTGCAATCTTTGTCTTGTACAAGAGGTTGGCTGGGGCAAATGCTCTCCCAGACAAAAACTAACATTTTATGATTCTTTTTATTGAGGTCCTAGTCGACACATAGCACAACAAAAGGCACCAAGGAAAATATGAATGATATACAAACTTGGCTACTCATAACTCAGATGAAACAGTCCATGAATAATTAAAAACTATAGATCAGGGACGCCTGGGTGGCTCAGTTGGCTGAGCGGCTGCCTTTGGCTCAGGTCATGATCCCAGCGTCCTGGGATCGAGTCCCACATCAGGCTCCTTGCTTGGCGGGGAGCCTGCTTCTCCCTCTGCCTCTGCCTGCCACTCTGTCTGCCTGTGCTTGCTCTCTCTCTCTCTCTAACTAATAAATAAATAAAATCTTTAAAAAAAAAAAAAACTATAGATCAGGGTCGCCTGGGTGGCTCAGTCATTTAAGCGACCAACTCTTAGTTTCAGTTCATGATCTCAGTGTTGTGGGATAGAGCCCTGTGTTGGGCTCTGAGCTCAGCACCAAATATGCTTGACATTATCTCTCTCCCTCTGGCCCTCTCCCCCACTTATTTTCTCTCTCAAATAAATAAATAAAATCTTAATAAAACAAACTACATCACTAAGCACTATGTTTGCACTCCAGTTGCCTCACAACTTCGTAGATACAACAAGAATTCAGAGGATAGATAAAAAGATTAGAGACTGGGGCACCTGGGTGGCTCAGTTGGTTAAGCATCCGACTGTTGATTTCAGCTCAGGTCATGATTTCAGGGTCCTGAGATCAAGCCTTGCACCAGGCTCTACGCTAGGCATGGATCCTGCTTAAGATTCTTTTTCTCCCTTTCCTCCCCTGGAAAATATTAAATAAAAGAGATCAGAAAATATCAAATATTAATACCAGAAAATATTTTAAAAAGAGATCAGAAAAAAGATCAGAGCCCATATCAAAGAAAATATAAGGGTTTAGTTAGTGAAAGATGGGGCTGGGGCTTTGGCAGTGACAAGAGAGAGGCACTTTATTTTTTTGTTTGTTTGTTTCATCTGAGACTGAGATTGTGATTGTGTTTATAATGGAATATATTCATAAATAAATCCAGTAATACAGTAGGTCCTCCATAACTGCAGTTTCACTTTCCACGGTTTTATTTTCTTCCATTATTTTTAATTTAAAATTTTTAGTTAACATCAGTGCTATATTGATTTCTGGAGTAGAATTCAGTGATTCATCAATTACATACAACATGCAGTGCTCATCACAACAAGCATCCTTCTTAATACCCATCACCCATACAGGCCTTCCCCCATCCACATCCTCCCATCAACCTTCAGTTTGTTCTCTGTCATTAAGAGTCTCTTATGACTTGTTTCCCTCTCTCCTTTTTTTTCCTTCCCCCCTTCCCACATGTTCATTTGTTTTCTTTCTTAAATTCCACATATGGATGAGATCACATGGTATTTGTCTTTCTCTGTCTGACTTATTTCACTTAGTGTAATAACACTCTAGCTCCATCCACATCATTGAAAATGGCAACATTTATTCTTTTTGATGGCTGAGTAATATTCCACTGTATATACACCACCTCTTCTTTATCCATTCATCAGTGGATGGACATTTGGACTCTCTTCCATAATTTGGCTGTTGCAAATAATGCTGCTATAAACATTGGGGTGCATGTAGCCTTCAAATCTGTATTTTCATATCCTTTGGGTAAATACTTAGTAGTGCAATTGCTGGACCATAGGGCAATTCTATTTTTAAATTTTTGAGGAACCTCCAAACTGTTCTTCAGAGTGGCTGCACCAGTTTGCATCCCCACCAATAGTGCAAGAGGGTTTCCCTTTCTCTACATCCTCGCCAACACCTGTTGATCCTTGTGTTGTTAATCAGCCATTCTGACAGGTGTGAGGTGGTATCTCATTGTGGTTTTGATCTGTATTTCCCTGATGCCAAATGATGTTGAGCATCTCTTCATGTGTCTATTAGCCATCTGCATATCTTCCTTGGAGAAGTATCTGTTCATGACTTCTGCCCATTTCTTAACTGGATTATTTGCTTTCTGGGTGGTTTTGAGTTTGGTGAGTTCTTTATAGACTTTGAATACCAATGCTTTATCATATTTTTCGTTTGCAAATATCTTCTCCCATTCAATAGGCTGCCTTTTAGTTTTGTTGATTACTTCCTTCACTGTGAAGAAGCTTTTTAACTTGATGAAGTCCCAATAGTTATTTTTGCTTTTGTTTCCCTTGTCTCTGGTGATGTGTCTGATAAGAAGTTGCTATGGTCAAGGTCAAGGAGGTTGCTACTTGTGTTCTCCTCTAGGGTTTTGATGGATTCCTTTCTCACATTTAGGTCTTTCATCCATTTTGAAATTATTTTTGTGTAACAAAGTGGTCTGGTTTCACGGTTCTGCATGTGGCTGTCCAATTTTCCCAACAACATTTGTTGAAGAGACTTTTTTCCATTCAATATTCTCTCCTGCTTTGTTGAATATTAGTTGACTGTAGCTTTCAGGGTCCATTTCTGGATTCTCTATTCTGTTCCATTGGATTATATGTCTGTTTTTGTGCCAGTAGCATACTGTCTTGATGACTACAGCTTTGAAACATAGCTTGAAATCTGGAATCGTGTTGCCTCCAGTTTTGTTTTTCTTTTTCATGATTGCTTTGCCTATTTGGGGTCCTTTGTGGTTCCATACAAATTTTAGGATTGTTTGTTCTAGCTGTGAAAAAATGCTCATGGCATTTTGATAGGGATTACATTACTGTGTAGATCGCTTTGGGTAGTATAGACATTTTAACAATGCTTGTTCTTCCAATTCATGAGCATGGAATGCTTTTTCATTCTTTGTGTCCTCTTCAATTCCTTTCATAAGTGTTGTATAGTTTTCAGAGTACAGATATTTTACTTCTTTAGTTAGATTTATTCCTAAGTATAGGACTAAATTCAAATAGAATTGATTCCTTGAGGGGCACCTGGGTGGCTCAGTGGGTTAAAGCCTCTGCCTTTGGCTCGGGTCATGATCCCAGGGTCCTGGGATCGAGCCCCGCATCGGGCTCTCTGCTCAGTGGGGAACCTGCTTCCCCCCTCTCTCTCTGCCTGTCTCTCTGCCTACTTGTGATCTCTCTCTGTCAAATTAATTAATTAGTTAATTAATTTAAAAAAGAATCGATTCCTTGATTTCTTTTTCTGTTGCTTTGTCATTGGTATATAGAAATGCAACAGATTTCTGCACATTGATTTTATATCCTATGACTTTGCTGAATTCATGTATGAGTTCTAGCAATTTTTTGGTGGACTCTTTCCGGTTTCAATAGACTATCATATCTTCTGCAAATAGTGAAAGTTTGACTTCTACCTTGTGGGTTTGGATGCTGAGAAAAGCATTTTAGCTGTGAGAAACTATGTGAGTACAAGAATGAAGGCCTTTAGAGGTAGGTAACAGTTTGAGTAGCAGAAGCTGTATCCAGAAAGACATGGAAACTAGAACAGTGGTTCTCAGTTGCAAGTGGGAGAAGAGGACTGTCAGTAAAACGAGCGGGGAAGTTTTCTAAAATACAGATGCTACCTCTTCCAATGAAAGCACAACATAAGGAGATGGGTATATGATTTGATAGACCTTCCCTGGTGATTCTAATATCCCCATCTCCATTATTATGGGTGAATGGTCAGTGCTTTTCAAAGTGTGGTCCCCATGCATCAGCATCACTTGGTGACTTACTGGAAATACAAATGTGCATTGACCATCTCCAGTGAACTGAGACAGAAACTCAGCAGTCTGTGTTTTAACAAGATGTCTGAGTGCCTCTGATGCATGGTAAATTCTTAGAACTCTGGGCAGGGGGCCAGTACTTTTTCACCCTGGATGCACAGTAGAGTCACTTGGGGAGATTTTAACAATTGTCCTGGTGAGGAATCTCAGCAAGTATTTTTTTTTTTAAAGATTGTATTTATTTGTTTTAGAGAGAGAGAGAGAAAGCCCAAGTGCATGCAAGTTGGGGAGGGGACAGAAGGAGAGAGAGAATATAAAACGGGCTCCATGCCCAGCACAGAGTCCGACATGGGGCTCAATGTCAAAACTGTGAAATCATGACCCGAGCTGGAATCAAGAGTTGGATGCTTAACTGACTGAGCTGCTCAGATGCCCCACTGCATGTATTTTTTTTTAAAGATTACTGTATCATATGCACACAGGATTGAGAACTCCTGAGTAACATAGTTGAGCCAAATTTACAGTATGGGAAATAATCAAGGCAAATATGATGTCCCCATGTGAACTAAAAATAGGGACTAATTCTCAAACAAATACTTGTACATGAATGTACACAGAAGCACTATTCCTAATAACCAAAAGGTAGAAACAACTCAAATGTCTATCAGATGAGTGGATAAACAGACTGTGATATATACACATACTGGAATGTTATTTGGCCTTAAAAGGAAGGAAATATTGATACCTGCTGCAATGTGGATGAACCTTGAAAACATATGCTAAGTGAAGGAGGCCAGAATTTACTCAGAATATGTAAAGCCATAGAGATCAAAAGCAGATTGGTAGCTATGTAATGGGTTTTCTTCCAAGGTGATGAAATATTTTGGAACTAGATAGTGGTTTTGGTTACACAACACTGTGAATGCTCTAAATGCTACTGAACTTTACTCTTTAAAATGATTAATTTTAGGGAGTGCCTGTCTCAGTTGGAAGAGCATGTGACTCTTGACCTCAGGGTTGTGAGTTTAAGCTCCACATTGGGTGTAGAGCTTACTAAATAAATAAATAAATACTTAATTTTTAAAAATTTTTTAAAAGATTTTTTAAATTTATTTGTCAGAGACAGAGAGAGAGAGAGCACAAGCAATGGGAGCAGCAAAGGACTCTGGGATCATGACCTGAGCTGAAGGCAGATGCTTAATAGACTGAGCAACCCAGGTGTCCCTAAATTCTTTTTTAAAAATAAAATGCTTAATATATTTTTGCAAAATTCACCTTCATAAAAAATGGAAATTAAAAAATATATAAAAGTCATATATTAAAAGCAGAGAGACTGGCTTTGTCTCTTTTACATCAGATTTAAGTTTGTGGCTTAAAGTCAAAGTTCTCTGTACAAGTTCAAGGACTTTGCAATAGTCATTTCATGGGTTGATGAAGACAGAAAGTATTGAAGAGAAAGTTTGAGGGTGGCTGGAAGCATGCGATAGATATTTTCCCCCAAGCTAAGTGGAAACAAGGGACTTTGGATCCAAGGAGACAGCCAGACCATATTCCCTGGCAGTCTCTGTAGGAAGATGGCAGACCTCCAAGGCACTGAAAGGTAGTCCTGCCTCTGCAATAACTACCAAGGACTTCAGACATCATGTAGGCTTGATCAATACAGCTGCCCTCAGAAACCACGTTACCCTGTGGATCAAAGGATCTACCCCCATCTTCTCACTGTTACATAAGCTTGTGACCCTGGAGGTGGAAGTGGTGTTGAAATTTTGCATTAGACAGGACGGGAGCTCTGAATGGAATTTAGTTTGAATTTAAGTCGATATTTAAAGATTAAGAAATGTGATTCTTCTTAGAGCACACCCATGTAGACTGCATTAATAGAAGCACCCTACAGGGAACAAGGTAGTGGAGCTAAGAGTTCATCTTTATTTTGAGCTGTAGGGCCACATCTGGAGTATCATAGGTAGGGACGTTGACAAAGATAGCTAAAAATAGCCCTTGTAATGATTATTATTTGCCATGCGCTAGGCACCCTGTTAAGCACTTATGCCATTATCTTCCATTGCCTTACTTTATATTACATTGTCCTTAATGTAATCTTACAAATTTAGAGACCCATGTAATCAACATGGTAAGTGACAGAGCTAAGGGCTTAAGCCTTCTGTCTGATCGCAGAGGCAAAACTTGAGAGCACCCAAAATTCGGATGATACTCAGAAACTCCCAGTTGAGGAAATGACTGGAAAAGAAAATTTTAGACAAAAGAAGCCATCATAAAATACTAGGAGGACCACTTGCCATATGGGTCAAAATCGAACCAATGACTGGAACTGATAAGGAGGCAGATTTTGACTCTGGAAAATTGAATTCTCTACTATCTTCACTAGATGAGAGTCCCAGGGCTGGTGATGAGCAGTAGCACTTGGGACTGCCTATAAAGCAATCTGCTGTTTTTGTCACCAATTCAGTGTTGAGTGCTGTAAAGTTTACACATGGTATCTCTGTTACAGGACATAGTACTGCCACCTAAACCCCCAAATAAGGTCAATAACACCCTTTCTCCACTCTCCCAAAGCCAACACCAGAGTCTCAGGTGTCTACAGGTTTTGAAAAAGGAGATTTTTGGTTTGTGAGGGAGTTTTGGTTGTGTTTCTTAGTTTTATTTCTGCCAAACATGTCTGTTTCTTTTTAAAGGATAAATTGTGTGTTTACCCTTTAAGTATATGTTTTCAATGTAGGCATTGATGTGTTTCCACAGTGAACATCTAATTCAGGCCTCATTCTCTCCCCACTTTCATCCTCCTCTTTTCATACTCTTGTACTGGTCCTAATAAATGGTTGCTTTAAAAAAAAAAGTCTAAAAGAGCTTTCTAACATTCATATTGGTACTGGTCAGACATGGAAGAAGTAATCCAGCAGAAGCAGAGTAGGACCCTACTATAATGTTCCTTGGGGGCCAGGCTGAGGAAGAGAAGAGGACATAACACTTAACAATGAACTGAGCCCTGTGGGGAGACAATTGATGCCCACATGTAACCAAAACCCCCTTAATGTCAGTGCTGAGGAAGGGAATGCTGTTCCAGTCATCAGTGGGTGCCATCTTGGTCCTCTTCTTATCCACCAATTCCCCAGGGCAGGAAGAGGAGAGAAAAAGGAAACACAAGAAAGAAAAAAAAAGGGAGAGGAGGAAGATCAGAAGGAAAAAGGGAAAGGAAGATATTTGGTATCTAATAGACACTATTCCTATATTTCCAAGAGCAAAAAGCAATAATCATAAACTTTCAGTCCCAGGAATACACACACACACACACACAAACATGGATACACACGTGTAGAAGCACATATTATAGACACGTATATCTATACATATAACCAACAGGGTGATGAAGGAAAAGAAAAGTCAAAGAGTAGTGAGCATTCCATTATTATATTAAAGTAATACCTGGCTCACCCTTATAGATCATAAACTCATCAGGGTAGGCAATATGTCTACTTTACTGACCATGGAATTTGCAGGTCTACTCTAGTGCATGCACAGAGTAAACTCTCAGGAATAAGTTGTTGAATTGTTTTTTAAAGAAAAATAGTAGCTCTAAGCCAGAGCTGAGCTTTTTTTTTTTTTTTTTTTTTTGCATTCTAAGGAATCACTATTCCAGTAGGAAGACTGCAGAGAGCTTCTGTTTGCCCCACAGCCCTCGATCTCTATAAGTCGGCTCCATCTCTCTGGAGCCCAACACATGATGACTACCGAGATGTGAACCAGTGACCCAGTGTGTAGCCACACCCAAGCTGACTCTAAGCCAAGGGAGGGTGATGACCCAGCAAGACCCAAGAAACAACCCAAAGCCAGAAATCAAGTCATGGGCTTGTTGGGGGAACTTATATATAGGGAGTCCAGGAGCAACAGACTAGACAAAGAACCCACTGTTGGAATCTGCATGCAGTAAATTTGTATATTATAGCAACTATAGCCCAGCAGCTATCTGTAGCTGTAGCCCTTCCTTGGGTGGCCAGCATTCCGAAGAGGTCAAAGCCTTGACATCCTGCTTTACTAAGGAGATGGCCCAGGTTGGCCACCTATGGAACCTCTGACCTGGAAAGCTGAACATTTCTGTATATCTTGCTTGTGGGAAATGACAGGCAGAAGACAGGATCTATATATGCTCAAGATAATAATGATTAGGGGCATTTGGGGCAAATCAGCCTTCTGGCCCTTACCATACAGTCAGTCTTCCATACCTAGAAATATATTGTAGGGAAACAAACTATGCAAGTCACAAATATGTGGTTGTTTATAAAAATGAAAACTAAATCTCACCCCAAATGTCAAATAATAATTTCCTTATTAAGTGACTGGTGATAGCACATCAATATAATAAAATATTATTTAGTAATTACAAATAAACAACAAGGTCTCTTAAATAAATTACAGTTCAGTCATCCAATTAAAAATGATTTGTGGGAAGATTTAGAAGTCTTCTACTTTCAGGAAAGATGGAGTAAAGGAGACCAGATTTACTCTTTCATCTGAAGTGACTAGAAAAAATGAACAAAATACACGCAATGATGGTTTTCAGACAACAGTTTTCAATAGCACAAGCTAGTCATCCCAGAGAGAAGAGAAACAAATAAAGTGATGCTTACAGTTACCTCTAACTTACTGCCTGGAGAAAAATTCCAGACTATGGCACAGAAAGGAGGACCTTGGTCAGAGCCCACTGATCTCTCTGAGTTAAGGAGACAGGTGAATGCAGGGAGGTCAAGACAGCTGAAGTTCACAGAACTAAGTATCAAAGGAGAGAGCTGAACAATGAGACAATTCCAGAGACATGCAGATGGTCCTCCCCATGTACATGATCATGAGAAAATTACCCAAGAGAAAGGAGTAAACTACCCAAAAGTATGAGAAGAATCACCAGTGATACACTGGGTCAGGAACAGTGTGTGCTCCCACTAGTCAGAGTGGAGAACATTATAATTCACAGAAAATAGGTATGATACTCAGAAGGGTTTTGCCTTAATAGTGGGGAAAATCAATGCTAGACTAAATTAAACCCTGTTCTGATCATCCCCAAAAAAGCCTAGAAACAACACCCAAAAGAAGCAAACTATTTATTTGATAATTTAACCATATTCCAGAACAAAGCTCAAGAATATTTATGGAATATAAAAATATCTAGCACTCATCAAGATAAAATTCACAAGGTCTAGCAACCAATTAATAATTACCAGGCATGCAAAGAAGCAAGAAAACATAATTATGTTTTCTTATGAAGAAATATAATTATGTTTATTAAATATATATAATATAATTATTAAACATAATTATGTTTCTCATTATGAAGGAAAAAAACAACCCATCCAAAGTGATCCAGAAAAGACACATACAATGAACTTAATAGCAAACATAGTTAAACAGTAATTATTACTGTATTCATATGTTCATGGGACTAGAGAAAAGACTGAACATGATACGACCCAAATCAAAACCTCTACAGATAAAAATACATGTCTTAGGTAAAAGATTCACTGGATGGAACTAACAGCAATTTAGACACTGTAGAAGAAAAGATAAGTGAAATTGAAGGAAAAATAATATAAACTAACAAAAATTAAACATTATTATTAGTATTACTAGTATTACTAATTACTAATTTTACTTTAGTAAAGTAATTTAGTAAAGTAATTTACTAATTACTAATATTAGTAAAACATTATTATTAGTAGTAGTAATGCATGGACGTTATTTCCTTTGTTTGCCAAGCATACTATGACAATGTAAGATAGGAACACCAGGGGAAACTGTAAGGGGCATAAAGGAGCTCTCTTTACTATTTTTATAACTTTTCTGTAAATCTAAAATTATTCTAAAATTTAAAAATTCAAGTGAAATGAAGACTTTTCAAACATACAAAAGGTGAGAATACATTGCCAGCAGATCTGCACTACAAGAAGTGTTAAAGGAAGTCTTTTAGCAAGGATCAGCTTGATACCACGGGGACACCTGGGGCTACATAGAGGAACTAAAGCACCAGAAATGGTAAGTATATAAGTAAATATCATGACTCTTTTCCTATTATTTGTATCTCTTTAAGAGGTAATAAACAATAACAATGTATTGTTGAGTTTGTAACACATGTAGAAATAAAAGAGAGAACAACATTTGCACAAAAGTCAGAAGGGGGAAGAGAAAGGGAAGGATGCAGTTGCAAGGTTCTTTTTTTTTTTTTTTAGATTTTATTTATTTAACAGAGAGAGAGCACACACACAAGCAGGGGGAGCAGCAGGCAGAAGGAGAAGGAGAAGCAGGCTCCCTGCAGCAGGGAGCCCAATATGGGACTCTATCCCAGGACCCTGGGATCATGAATTGAGTTGAAGGCAGATGCTTATCCATCTGAGCCACCCAGATGCCCCTCTTTAAAAAAAAAAATTATTTATTTGTTTGTTCATTTATTTATTTATTTTAAAGAGAGAGAGAGTGGGGTGAGGTGCAGAAAGAGGGGGAGACAAGCAGACTCCCTGCTGAGTGGGGAGCCCAGTGTGGGGCTTGATCCCAGGACCCTGAGATCGTGATCTGAGCTGAAAACAAGAGTTGGACACTTTAACCCACTGAGCTACCCAGGCGCCCCTACAGTTGTGGGGTTCTGATGTTATATGTGATGTGGTTCAATATCAATTGAATGTAGAGAATGATAAAAGCTAAGATGTATACTATCAACGCTAAAGCAGGCACTAAAATAATACAACAAAAAAGTTATAGCTGATAAAAGCCAATAAGCCAATAAAAGGGAAAATGTAATAAAAGGTGAAATAAAATATAGTCATAACTCCACAAAGAAGAGAAAAAAAGAAGAAGAAGGTAAATAGATAATAACAGATGGAAAAAATAGCTAGGTGACATATTTATCCCCACACGTATCAATAATCACTTTAAATGGGAAAGATTGGATTAAAGATGAATAATGTCCACCCGTATGCTGCTTTCAAGAAACTCACTAAGAGACACAAATAAGTTAGGAGTAAAAGGACAGAAAAAAGATATGTCGTGCTAACACTAATCAAAAGAAAACTGGAGTGCCTATATTAACAACAGATGAGGTAGATTTCAGAGCAATGAATATTGTAGGAGATAAAGAGTATCATTGTGTAATAATAAAGGAATCAAGGTAATGATTAAGAGAATATCAGAATCCTGAAATTTATGCATGTGAGCAAGCAGCTGATAGGACTACAAAGATAAGTAGAAAAATTCCCAGCAATAGCGAGAGATGTCAATATCCTTCTTCCAGTAAGTGCTAGAACAAATAAACAGAAAATCAGTAAGGCCAGGTAAGACCCGAACAATACTATCAGCCAAATCAACATAACTGAATTCATTTATAGAACACTTCATTCAACAATTGTAAAATATATATTTTTTCCAAGTGTACATATAACATATAATTTGCCAGACAATCCACATTCTGGGCCATAAACAGGTCTTGACACGTTCTGAAGGATTTAGGTCATACAAAGTACATTCTTTGACCACAGTTAAACATCAACAGCAGAAAGATCTCTGAAAAAAAAATCCTCAAATATTTGGAAACTAAATAGTATACTTTTATTCCCATTTAAAAAATATAGCTGTAATGAATAACTTGCACCTTTTTTCAATCAGCATATTCCCCCAGAGTAGCTGGGAAAGCAGCCATCATCAATATTCAATATTTTATTAATCACTGAGGAGCAACCAAAATAATGTTAAAAATGCATGAAGAGTATGGCTGAAAGGAGGTTCCTCACTGTGGAATGGAAAGGTTTTTTTTTTCCTCTTAAGAGATTCTTTTCTTACTCAAACCCTCATTTGGACCAATCACAAAAAGCATCCCTGTTTGCAGTGGTGCAAAGTGGGGGGCCTTTCTTTCCCTACCAAATTGTTCCCATGTCAAAAAGATGCAGAATTATCATCATAGTATATAGGGTGGTTCAGCTGTGAACAATTTTTATATAATGACAACAATGACTGACCATTTAACCAAAAATGTGGTAAAACTGCATTGGGAGAATGGAGAAAAGAGAAAAGCAAATGAAGGGAGAGGAGAGAAAAGGGTAAAAATCTTCATTTTCTGCAACACAAAATCAATTCCTAATTACTAAATATAGATCTCAAGAAATTTAAAAATAAGAGTATTATCTAGAAAGAAATTAATTAATGGCTAAAGGAATTAAAAGCAGTGCCTTTAAAAATTAGCCTCAGGTATGATGAGAGATATTATCAGGGGACAGCTAGCCTGGGCTTTGCCATACTCTTGACTTTCTAAACTTTGTGTATTACCTTAATAAAAAATATAAATATTTTAAGTAAAAGAAAAAAACATTTTGGAAAAGGAAACTGCCCAGTCTTGGCTGATCACAGCATTTTGTAGACTGGAACGTGGGAAAAGATCTTCTTCAATAATACTCTCCTGCCTGGAAAGTTTTCTCAGTGCCACAGGGATCAGCAATAGCTCTGCTCCCAGGAGTCATCTGGTCCTTGTCTCCACTGCAAACTATGCAAAGTGATATGGAGAACACCAGTTTTGTCCACATCATATATCATACCTGGTCGATGCCTGAGAACTACTGAAGTCATCAATAGTTTGAGGTTTTAGAAGTATTCTGCAAGATTTCAGCAAGATATCACAAAAGGCCATTATTTGCAGAATCATTACCTAATACATATTTGTAGTAACACAAAATTACATGTCAAAAAAAACTAATTAAAATATTTGTTTGGTCTAGCAGTGAGGTTCACTTTCATGGCATCATTTGTCGGGTTTCAAGTCTGATATTTCACATTCTTCTGGAGCACTTAAATTTCATCAGCCTCCCTCAACTCTACCTTGAGTTAGTGATGTTTGCCCATACAACTATGTAGACCACAATCCAGGATTCCCAATTAGCCATTCTCTTTATAGGCTTCCCAACTTTGCTGTACATTAGAATCACCTGGGGAGTTTTAAATGATCCCAATGCCCAGATTTCACACTGTAGCAATTAAATAAGGATGTTGGAGTGTGGGAGCAAGGCATCAGTACATTTTAAAGATCCCAAGGTGATTCCAATGCATAGCAAAATTTGAGTACCATAATGACTTCCTGGGCATCAATTTTGCAAATGTTAAATGGTGCCAACATACACACAAGCTGCTGTTCTCATTTTCCTTTGAGTGCTTGAGTTTAAGGAAACTTTCTTTTATATGTTATATACAGCTGGTAGAAGACATTCACGACTTCTTTTGGGATAGGCTGCATTACGCATGTTCTATTATGCATGTTACATTTTGCATGGAATTGACCTATTCCATAAAGGGGAGACCTTTATGGAGGCCAACATAATGATAAAGATTTACCCAGCTTAAGAGTGATGATTCATTGTGAAGTTTCAGAACACTGGGCATAGAGAAGAGACTTACAAGCTTTCAGAGAGGTAATCCAGACAAAATAAACAGGTACCATATGAAAAGTTTAGTTGTCAGAATATCCTTGCTTTCTTAATGGTAACACTGATAGCCAGAAGATAATTGAGATGTATACCATCTCAAAATTTACTTTCTATATACAATGTTCCAAAAGCCACTGGATGATATGCTTTACAAAAACAAGAAAATAAATCAAGAAAGATAATGATGCATAACATAGGAAACAAGATTTCCAACACTAGATAGAGGCAAAGGGAGTATCTACCACAATGGTGAAGGAAGAATTTGGAAGGAAGAATAGGGCATCAACAGAAGGCAACAGTTCAGGTACAAAACAGGTCAAAAGTTTGAGAGACTTCTTTTGGAAGAAAAAAATGATAAACTACTTCATGCAGATAAATGTATCGAGAGGAGACTTAGACAAATGGTGAAGAATTAAGAGTTGAGTTAGTAATAAGTAAATGGAAAACTTATCAAATAAACAACCAGAACCTCATAACCTCTAGGAGAAACTACATAGTTTGGCTCATAATAGCAAAAAGAGTCAGAATAATTATATTAATCTAATTAGAATTACAATATTACTATATTTTCTCTCCTGACAGGGTTTCTCTAATATCTTCCACAATAGCCAAGTTATGGAAAGAACCTAGATGTCTATCAACAGATGAATGGATAAAGAAGATGTGGTATATATATACGATGGAATACTATGCAGCCATGAAAAGAAATGAAATCTTACCATTTGCGATGACATGGATGGAACTAGAGCGTATTATGCTTAGCGAAATAAGTCAACTGGAGAAAGACAACTACCACATGATCTCCCTGATATGAGGAAGTGGAGATGCAACGGGGGTGGGAGTTAAGGTGGTAGGAAAAGTAAAAATGAAAGAAGATGGGATCAGGAGGGAGACAAACCAAAAGAGACTCTTAATGTCATAAAACAAACTGAGGGGGGTGGGGGGAAGAGGGGTTGGGAGAGGGTGGTGGGGTTACATTATATGTTTAAATAAAGCTTAAATAAAGTTAAAAAAAAACAATATGACTATATTAGGATGAAGGGACAGGATAAGTTGGATGGAGGGAAGGCAGGGGGGAGGAAGTAAGATCATCCTCATCTTCAAGAGTAGGAAGTCAATAGGCAAACATCTAAAACTCAAAAATTAAAAAACAAAAATAAGTATACTATTTAGAAATATGGAAGGCATTCCAAAATCAGCTAAAAGAGTTGAAAGTACCCGGCATGGCAGGGGAGACATGTTGAAGATTCCTCTTTGCCTTCACAAATCTTAAAATTTCAGTGGGCTCTTTAAATCATATGAATGTAAAACTTGAATAAAAACTTAGAATTTAGGGATGCCTGGGTGGCTCAGTCTGTTAAGCAGCTGCTTTCGGCTCAGGTCATGATCCTGGGAGTCCCTTGCTCCGCAGGGAGCCTGCTTCTCCCTCTGCCTCTGCCTGCCACTCTGCCCGCCTGTGCTCTCTCTATCTCTCTGACAAATAAATAATATCTTTAAAAAAAAAACTTAGAATTTAAAAAGTTCTGAGGATTTTTATTATTTGCCTGCTTTGTAATGTTAAGGTGAACCTCATCTACCACTCCAAAGAAATGATCAGTAGTATATACATTTCTCATGAATATTTTGTGGAATAGATTCCTATGGTGGGATTCTTGCTGCAAGGTTGACACTGGCAAGTAGCAACTTCCAATAAGAGGCCAGCCATGTATGATTTGCTCTCATTTATATCTTTTATGAGGGTTCAACTTGAATACAGTTTTTATATATATTAAAATTCCAGCGTAAAGCCTCAATAATTTAGCTAGTCAATGATTTTGAGGGTCTGTGCTAATTAGCTAACTTTCTATATTGCCATCTATTGACTAATAGCCTATGTTATTAAGCCATACATAATAGAACTACAGCAATATAAAATATCTTAATCTCATAACATTATCGGTTCTTTTATTAGATTTATTAGATATTTCCTATTACATGTTTTCTATTTAAAAACCTTGTTAAGTGGGGCACCTGGGTGGTTTAGTTAGTTAAGTGTCTGCCTTTGGTTCAGGTCATGATCCCAGGGTCCTGGGATGGGTTCCGCTTCTGGCTCCTTGCTCGGCGGGGAGTCTGCTTCTCCCTCTCCCTCTGCTGCTCCCCCTGCTTGTGCTCTCTCTCTCTCCCTGTCAAATAAATAAAATCCTTAAAAAAAAACAAAATAAAAGCCTTACTAACATAAGCCATTCATACCCATTGGGGAATACTCTGGTAACCAAATTTAAGGATTCACAAACAGGAAAGGGAAGGTGGAGGGGAGAGGAAGAAAGAGGTGAAAGGCTGGACAACTTTAACAACAAGCCAGCCCATGCAACTGGTTCATGAAAATCTTTAATTTCACATGAAATACTAGCCTTTGTTCTCCTTATAATTTACATCTGCTTATCCCCACTCTAGCTGTTACATTTATAAATCATGTTTCCATTTTCCCTTCCCATTTTCCCCATGTTCTGCTCAACCATAATATTAAAGTCAGTCATATTTCAGTTAAAAATTTACCTCATTCAGCCTCACTCATTCTTCAGAACATTAAATTTTTTTCTCCCTAAATTAATCTCCCTACTTGTTATAATTTGCACACACACCTCTTCAAGAGGAAAAAGCCATAATCGCCACTTTCCATTGCCTATAATTGTGTACCTTTCTTTTTTAGTACCTTTCTGGTTCACTGAGCATCTCTCGCTAAATGTATAGGCTTTTTTCTTCTCAGTTAAAATCAGCAGGAGTATCAGTGATCTCCTAGCCTATGCTGCAAAGTTATTTACTGAAAATACACTATTAACCAGAATTTATCTAATAAGGACAATTTCACAAAGGAGGTTATATAGATATTTATTTATACACACACACGAACAAGAAATGAAGCATTCAAAATTTTCTCAAGAAAAAGAAAAAGATGAATAAAAGTTCCAGCTAAATCATCAAACTTTTTTTCTGTGCTAACTTATCACAAAGGGGGTCCAAGACCCTGAATTGCACCACGAGTGTAGTTTTACATGGCTTTAGTTATACTCCAACAGACTATGAGATAAATGAAAAATAGGAACTCAAGGGACGCCTGGGTGGCTCAGTTGGTTAAGCAGCTGCCTTCGGCTCAGGTCATGATCCCAGCGTCCTGGGATCGAGTCCCACATCGGGCTCCTTGCTTGGCAGGGAGCCTGCTTCTCCCTCTGCCTCTGCCTGCCTCTCTGTCTGCCTGTGCTCACTCTCTCTCTCTCCCTCTCTCTGTGACAAATAAATAAATAAATAAAATCTTTAGAAAAGAAAAATAGGAACTCAATAAACAAAAGAGACCAAAGTCCCTATTCCTCACTGTGCTGAATGGTAAACTTAAATCCCGTGAAAAGGGTAGGCCAACTGTACATGTGAGTGCATACATTATCTTTGGAAGATGTATCAAAGTCTTAACGATTTTACTAGGTCTTCATTCCATTACTTTACATAGATTGAGAATTGCTGGCATAATATAAAAATAATTGCACTAGCATTAAAACTAATTTAAAATGTAACATTAAGTTAAAATAGTCATCATAGAGAGGAAAGTAAATTGACCGCAAAACACTAAAACTATTCTTAAAAAATATTTTAATAATGAAAAATTAATAATAAATATTGGATAGGTTGTACATAGATTTTATGTACTTTTCTGTAATTATGGTGTATTTCAACCCCCAAAAAATGCCTTTTAAAAAAACTGTACATCCAGACAGAAAAAGAAACCTGCATTTGCAGGCGCTGAATATGTTTTAAAAGACTAGAAGTTGAAAAAGAAAGGATTAGGGAAATAAAAGCATGATAAATGTGTTTCTATGCATGGAGATGAGTTTAAAGTGTGACTTTATTGTTGATTTTTATAAATCAAGAAATGCATGTTTAAGTATAAATTTAACCAACAAAATAAACATTTTTGTTGAAATCAGCATGCAAGATGAAAAGACAAAAAACAAAACATAGTGTGCGTATAAAAGAGAAGGACAAGGAGGAAGGTAGGGAGGGACTGAGGGAAGAGACAACAAAGGAAAGGAGACTGGCCATGCTTAAACACACACACACACACACACACACACAGGAAAACAACCACATGGAGATTAAAAGAACTCCCCTCTTGGGACAAAAAGGAATTTAAAATTACTATTTACAAACTACATTCAAAACATATGGAAGATGATCAAAACTGTACTCAAAAGGGAAGTCTTACACTTACTTTCAGTTAGTTTAAAAGGAAGAAAATAAATAATAACTCAAAAAGGCAAGGAAAACACCAGAGGATCTTTGAGAAAAGTAAAAGAAAAAAACAAAAAACAACAAAAAGGCCAAAGTTGCAGTTAATGAATGAGAAAGCAGAACGTTTGTAGAACTGACAAAAAAAAAATCTAAGTATGTCCTAGTTATTTGTGTTGTAAGAGGAAAATAAAGAAAAAGCTAAAATGAGGGGGAAAATGTGAATAAAAATGTAAGTTTTCTCACATATTTTTGTTTCTATTTTCTTCTCTTTTTTTCTTTTCTTTCCTATCCTTTTCTTTTCCCCTTCCTTCCTTTCTTCCTTCCATCCTTCCTTCCTTCTTTTCTTTTCTTTCCTCTCCTTCCTTCTTTTCTTCCTTCCTTCCTTAAAAAACCTTTTAAGGGGCACCTGGGTGGCTCTGTGGGTTAAAGCCTCTGCCTTCAGCTCAGGTCATGATCCCAGGGTCCTGGGATCAAGCCCCACGTCGGGCTCTCTGCTCAGTGGGGAGCCTGCTTCCTCCTCTCTCTCTGCCTGCCTCTCTGCCTACTTGTGGTCCATCTCTGTCAAATAAATAAATAAAATCTTAAAAAAAAAAAAAACTTTTAAAATTGTAAAAAACCATGCTTAGCTCCAGGACATTACAAACACAGGCCCACTGGAGTGGGCCAGTAGCAGCACTTTGCCAACCCCTGGTTTGACCTATAAATTCAAGAATAGTTGAATATTAAGAATATATTAGTTCTATAAAAGGCCTCAGGACAAAAGAGAATTCTTTCATTAATACCAAGAATATCTTCAATAAAATTCGTCATCCATTTCTGCTGAAAACTCTTCAGAAACTAGACCCGGAATGATAATTCATTAATGTGAGAAAGACTCCCTCTCCTAAACCGAAAGTCAACTTTATACATAAAACTCTCAAGTACAGCCTCTACAACCATTACCATTTTACAATATTTGGAAATGGCAGCAAATACAAAAAGGAAGATGAAACAGAAATAAGAATTATATTAGTAGGAGGGAAAAGAAAACATGTCATGATCTGTGGACAATATAATAATTGTCCACAGACATAAGTAAAATATAATTTATACATAAAATAAAATTATAAAATAATTTTTATTTTATAAATATAATTGTATATATTGTATATAAATATATAATATAAAATAAACCTAAATTTTATTTTAGAACTTTTTATTTATATTTTATATAACATATTTATGTTTATATTTTAAATTTATATTTTAATCTTTATATTTAATATATATTAAATATCACATATTAGATATTTATCGAATGCATAATATATTTATATATAATAATATATATTAAATATAAATATATGAAGAGATACATAACTATCTTTATATTTATATTGAATATAAATAAATATTGTATATAAATATGCAATATAAAATAAACCAAAGGTTTATTTTAGAACTCTGTAGAGTTCTCTTCATTTTTGGAAGCTTCTCCCCCTTTCTGGAAACTGCCCCTGTGCCCTACCATCTTGTCCCTGTGGTCATTTAAAGAATGTCCAGGTTAGTACAATGGGACTCCACCATCTGGCAACAGCTGACTGATGGAGGCAAACCCTTAGCCTGAGCTGGGCTAAGCAAACTCCCTCCCCGGCTGTTTGGACTAGACCTTGCCTTTGTCTTTCTCTGAATACCTAAACTGTGTGTGGTATGTGAAACCCCGAAGTAGGTGGTAGCCATACTTGACTGAGAAGCAGGAAAGAATGGTCTGCAGAGAGAAGAACAAAGAAGATACACTGACAGTAGTGAAGGCAGTCCCCAGTTCCCATGCATATCTGAGACTCTCTCCTGTGCCTAGATTCCATGAAGCATTCTTAAATCCTTATAATACATCTTCCTTTTGTTTACACTAATTCAAATGCTATTTCTGTTTTCTATTGCATCAGAAAACATTCTAATTTGTAAATGAGAAAGTTTAAGTGAATCATTTGAAAATCATTTAAAAAATACTCATTTCTTTTTAAAATTCTGAAATAATATCAAACTTATGAAAAGGCAGCAAGCACTATGCAAAAAACTTTTTTCCTAAGGCATTCGAGAATAGTTGCAGTTATAACAATCCTCACCTCTGAATATGCTGGCAAATATTTCTTATAAACAAGGACATTCCCCAACGTAAAAACAATATAACAGCAAAAACCTACCCCTCCCCACTACGTAGACATTGATCTTGCTCTACCAGCCTAATGGCTTTAGGATAGAATTTTTCAGCAATAGAAGAGTAAGAACTATTAAATATTTGTTAAATATCAGAAAGATATCTGGATACAAGACAAATTGGACTTTTCTATTTGAGTTTTTATGGGTAAGGACATGTGATTTATGATTAGGGAATACAATTTTCAAGTATGAATTTCATAGAGATGGCTACCAGAAAAAAAAATGCTATGCGTGTCAGAAACTTTCTGCTCTGGTGTTTTTCTCACTGAAATAGTTTTATAACATAATTTTTGATGCTTCAAGTTTACATAAAAACTAAAACAAGCCACCCAGGTGGTTCAACTGGTTAAGTGTCTAACTCTGGATTTCAGCTCAGGTCATGACCTCTGGGTCTGAGATCAAGCCCTGCATCTGGCTCTGTACTCAGTGTGGGTCTGCTTTGAGATCCCCTCTCTCCCTCTCCCTTTGCCCCTCCCCCAACTTGTGCACTTGTGCTCTAAATAAATAAATAAATAAATAGATTCTTAAAACAGGGGTCATTTTGCATAAATATTGATGCCTTTCCTAAATACCAGAAACAACCAGAAAACAGCTCTAAGGCAGATCTGATTTTGAACTACAACCCTATTTTTCCAACTCCCTACTTAATATACTAATTTGTATTTCCTACAATCCCTTACACTTACTACATTAAAAATTAAACTTTTGATATATAATCCACCAAACATGTTTTCCATTCTCTCAGAATGCTCCCAACCCAGCCCTTTGTCTTCCTCAGCCCAGAAAAACTTGAAGCCAACCACAACTCTTCCCCTTTCTTGACTTCTCCCGATAGCCATCAGGAACATTTTACTTCCAAAATATACCCCTAAATCTGCTCTCTTTGCTCCGCTCCACTTTTCTAGTAGCCAGGTGCCACCATCTCCATAAACACCAAATGATGGCCACATTGGCTCTCCACCTCTGTGCTCTGTGATCAAATGCTACCTTTTTTCCTAGAGAAAATACCTAAAACTCTTGTTTGGGGTGCTTTCTAGAATATCTGAAGGAAGGATTCAGGCTATTTTTGCCACACAGCCCTCACCAGACCAGAATGTCTGCATGTCGACACCAAAATGCATTGGATTCCAGTCTGCTGCAACCCAAGGGGACTGACAGGTGCCAAGGAAAAATTTAGAGACGTGGTTTATCTGCATGCCATTTATTCATAAGAGGGAAACACAGTCTGTAGTCTGGTCAACAAAGGTCTTTAAAGACAAGATTTACAGGAGAGGGGGTGGCAAGACAGAGGACAACTGCAGTGGACAAGGTGACTCATGCTTTATGCTCTCCAGCTACAATAATTAGTTAGAAAATAGTAGTCAGCTTAAGTCATCTGTCCTTAAGCAAGTTGACCAGGAGATTTGAAAACAAATGTTAGTTGTTTCTGGGTTTTCCAAAAACCGTAGGCATTGCACTCTGCAAGGTAAGTGACAGACTGCCCATGTCCTTCCTGAAGACTTCCATCTTGATTAGGTCGATCTCACCCATTCTCTCCACACAACTTCTCTGATACGATGATAATTTTTAAAGTCACTTTAATATTTTGCGAAGAGCTGATTCAAAGATGGATCTTTTAAGGCTAACAGTTTTGCCCTCAGATTATATTTGCAGTAATAATGTTTTCTTCTAATTCAACCAAGACCATACCATCCTGGATTACACCCTACCCTCCCTCAGCTGGAAGTCTGGTTACCCATTGATCTCCACTGCACCTGCACCTTACCCATCTCCACCTGTGAAAGTCTACTTAACTCTGATCTGCTCTTGGAGCTTATCAGAACCTCTCCTTAATTTCGAGGGGATTCTCTCTTTCCCACTTTCTCCCTGACTGCACCACAATGATAGCACAAATAACTGCCTGGACCTTAGATAGAAATCCACCTGAGCTCAGTAGAAACCTTAAAACCAGAAACACTGCTGAGATGCAGGTGAGGTCTGAAGCAGCTGGTTCCCTGGCAAAGCCAATGTGAGGGACTCCCTGCCACAGCCCAGTCCTTGCAGCCCCTGCGAGCAAAGTCAGCCACATCGCTATGTCTTCACAGCAGCTCTGAAAAGGAGAAGTTACCTGTCTGGCCCATGCCTCCAAGACAGGGGGCTTTCAGGTGATTGCTAGTAGTTAAATCTATGACTACCAAGTTAATTCTCCAAGTGGACTTACCTAGTTGTCTGAATCTCACAGTAGATGGGAAGCTGCTGAGGGTAGATGTACTGTGTTATTCTTTGGTTTCTCTTAGACCCAACCACAAATGGGTGCTCAAGAACAGTGAGCACTAATTATCTTAATTGCAACCTAAACCTCCATTTGGAAGTCTAATATGCATTTTTATCACAGTTGCATCATATTATATTTTTATATAATCACTACATTATCTTAAAATGCCTGGATGGCTCAGGCGTTAAGCATCTGCCTTGGGCCCAGGTCATGATCCCAGGGTCAGCTCCTGGCTCAGCAGGGAGCCTGCTTTTTCCCCCTCCCTTTGCCCCTCCCCCTGCTTGTGTTCCCTCTCTATCTGTCAAATAAATAAGTGAAATCTTAAAAAAAAAAAAAGACACATTACCCGAGACAAAACACTCTTCATTCCCACAGCACTCAACTCTTCCTGTCCTAGGCTTTAGTGTTATCTGACTTGTACCACCAGAGCAAGCCAAATGTCTAGAATGTATCCATAATTCTTATCTTTCCTTCATCTCCCATATCCATCCATTCATCTTAAGGCCCTTTAGGCTCTCCTTCCAAAATACATGTCAAATGGAACTACTTCTCTTCACCTTTTCTGCTCCATTTGGTTCAGGTTTTTCTCTAACGTCGAACTATGACATTGACCCCCTAATTACTCTTTCCCTCCTTGATCCCTTTCCAACACTGCAGCTGGACTGGTCTTTATAAAACTTCTTCCTACTTAAAGTTTTCCAATGACTTCTCTTGAATTTTAGGATAAAATCCGAACTCTGAACATAACCCACAAGGTCCTAAATGCTCTGGTCATTTCCTACTCTCCCTTCTTAACTTCGACTGTTCTCCATCACTTGCCAGATTCACGCCACATGAGTCTTTCCTGTGTTCCTTGAATTTCCCAAGTTTCTCCCTGCCTCAGGGCCTTGTCACTTGTTTCCTCTGCTTGGAGCATTCTTCCTCAGATATTCACATGTGTAGCTTCTTGCCAGGGTTTAAACTCAAACCCGACCTCCTCTGAGAAGTCTTTTTTGGCAAACTCCTTCCTTAGCACCTTTAAAAAATCAGTATCTTGTTTGAGGCACCTGGCTAGGTCAGTTAGTTAAACATGTGACTCTTGATCTCGGGGTTGTGAGTTTGGGCCTAGAGATTATTTAAATTAATTAATTAATTAATTAATTAAATAAGGGGCGCCTGGGTGGCTCAGTGGGTTAAGCCACTGCCTTCAGCTTGGGTCATGATTCCAGGGTCCTAGGATCTAGCCCCGCATTGGGTTCTCTGTTCAGCGGGGAGCCTGTTTCCCCCTCCCTCTCTCTGCCTGCTTGTGATCTCTCTCTCTGTCAAATAAATAAATAAAATCTTTAAAATCAGCACCCTGTTTTATTTCCTATACAATACCTGAAATTATTTTATTTTTCTGCCTGTTCTCATTTGTTTCCCTCCACTAGAATATGAACTCTATGAAAGTAAGACTCTATCTGGTTTACCACCATCTCCATGGTGCCTAGGATAGGCCTGGTACATGATAATTCTTCAATAAGCATCTCTTGAAGGTATAAAGGAATTAGGTATAAACTCCAATTTTCAATATCTGTGATTTATCAAAAAAAAAGTTAACATATTTCTGTGGAAATCTTCAATAAAAATGAATTAAGTTACCCAGAATATCTGGAATATATCCAGAATATATGTTTTTTTTTGTTTTTGTTTTTTAAAGATTTTATTTATTTTGTTAGAGAGAGAGAGAGCGAGCACAGGCAGACAGAGTGGCAGGCAGAGTCAGAGGGAGAAGCAGGCTCCCTGACGAGCAAGGAGCCCGATGTGGGACTCGATCCCAGGACGCTGGAATCATGACCTGAGCCGAAGGCAGCTGCTCAACCAACTGAGCCACCCAGGCGTCCCCCAGAATATATGTTTTTAAACATGCTTGAGATCAGCAATTAGAAATTAATATGAATTAGGGACACCTGGGTGGCTCAGCCAGTTAAACATCTGCTCAGGTCATGATCCCAAGGTTCTGGAAATGAGTCCCACAGTGTGTTCCCTGTTCCGTGGGGAGCCTGCTTCTCCCTCTCCCTCTGCCTGCTGCTCCCCCTGCACATGCTCTCTCCCTCTCTAAATCAAATGAATAAATAAAATCTTTTTTTAAAAAGTATTTAATACGGGGCACCTGGGTGGTTCAGTCATTAAGCGTCTGCCTTCGGCTCAGGTCATGATCCCAGAGTGCTGGGATTGAGTTCCGCATCTGCCTTCCTGCTTGGCGGAAGCCTGCTTCTCCCTCTCCCTCTACTCGTGTTCCCTCTCTTGCTGTGTCTCTCTCTGTCAAATAAATAAATAAAATCTTTTTTTTTTTTAAGTATTTAGTATGAATTTTAAAAAGTATAGTAGCCAGATACAAATTGATCCTGACTTCTGAAGATTCATAAAGGTGAGTACAAACTAAGAAATCATTTCCTTGAAATCCACAGTTAAACAAATTAAAAAGCTACAATTAAAAAGATTTGTGGCCTTTGGTTTATCTGTCATTACTTTGAGTTAAGAAGCAATTTATTGCCATTAAATACCCAGCATAAGAAATAGAAAACAGCTATCTTAGTTACTATTTCTTTAAAAATATACCCTTTTACTGAGTGAGTCCTTATTCCTTTGACTATATCACATAATAGAATTCCCTGAAAGATGCTTAACTTTAAAAGTCTCTACTTTCTATGTAGTTTTTAAAGAAGAATTTATTAAAGAAGATTGTTGTATATGCTACAACAGTGCATACTACTGCTATTTGCCATCTAGTGTGGGCTTTAACTCCAACATGAAGTGGATGAAAGTCTTCTGAAGATAGACCATCTTTCCCGGCTCCTAAGTATCCACATTCTTTCCTCGTTCTGAAGTCCTTCCCTGGCCACGCCCACAGGGGCTACTCCCACCTCCAACTCTTCTGAGTCTGCCTGTTCAAATCCTAACTGTGTAACTGGGCCAACAAACACACTAGGTAAACAAATATTTACTCAGTTTCATGGTATAACTGGAAAATGGGGCCACCAGAATGAGATTGGAGTAAGCACAGTTGTTCAAGAACGTTTAGTGCCAGAACAAAGAGACAAATAGGGGTTTCAATTTCACAAGCCAGGTGCTGCCTTAACCATGTGTTTCTGGGGCTGCATATGTCCAACTGACTCATCCTTTCTATTTCAAATAAAAATGTGCCATGTGGATTAATATTAACCTTGATCTTCTTCTTAAGAGAAGAAAAACAAGATTCTTCAAGTCTCCTCAGACGTGTAAAATAAGCAGGTATTCCCTCCTCTCAGACCAAACTTTTATTTTTTTCATTGAAAAAGAGATGGAAATCGCAAAATATCCGTGGTCAGGGACTGGTCCAAAGAGTTTTTATGGTCCCTTCATTCCCAAAAAGATGCAGTGCTGGGAAAAATTCAGATATTGCCTGAACTGCTCCCTCAGTTGTCTGGATGGTGCTCCTCATTTAGCTGAAGGTTGGTGACCATGGGAGCCCCATGTTTTCCAGCTGAATGTCTTTACTCTGTTGGGACATCCTCCAAAGCAGGGAGTTACTCATAGTTTTTTGACTTGCTCTGGGGCATAACTTATGGGCTGGTGGTGATCATTGTCATAACTCAGTTGGTTCCACCAAACTTCTCAACTCAATTGGTTCAACAAAGTATACCTGTTTTCTAGTCTTATTTTTCTGTAGAAAATGGAAAGCTGACTCATATACTTTATAAACCAAGAGCTTTTTTTTCCAGAAAATTTGCAGAAATTACCTATTCTCCTCACTTACTACAACATAGAACTTATCTTATAGGAAAGAGAGTCACAAAATATTTAGAGATCCTTGGTTAAAAATAATCAACAGGTACGCCTGGGTGGCTCAGTTGGTTAAGCAGCTGCCTTCGGCTCAGGTCGTGATCCCAGCGTCCTGGGATCGAGTCCCACATTGGGCTCCTTGCTTGGCAGGGGGCCTGCTTCTCCCTCTGCCTCTGCCTGCCACTCTGTCTGCCTGTGCTCGCTCACTGTCTCTCTCTAACAAATAAATTAAAAAAAAAAATCTTAAAAAAATAATCAACAACTGGGTATATACCCAAAAGAATTGAACACAGAGTATACCTGTGTTCATAACATTATTCATGATAGCCAAAAGGTGGAAGCAACCCAGGTGTCCATCAACAGAGGAATGAATAACCAAAATGTGGTGTACATACACGATGGACTGTTACTCAGCCTTAAAAAGGAAGAAAGCTCTGACGCAGGCCACAACATGGGTGAACCTTGAAGACTTTATGCTGAGTGGATTAATCCTTTTGCAAAAAGACAAGCACTATATGATTCCACTCATATGAGGTCCCTAGAGTAGTCAAAGTTAGAGACGAAAAGTAGAAGAGTGGTTGCCAGGGCAGGGGGAAGAAATGGGAAGTTATTCTTAATGGGTATAGAGTTTCAGTTTTGCTGGATGAAAAGGGTTTTGGAGATTGGATACATAATAATGTAAATGTACTTAACAATATTGAACTGTACACCTAAAATGGTTAAGATAAATTTTATGTTATATATTTTATGTTATATAAAAACATATATATATATATTTTATATATATATATTATTTTATGTTATATATTTTAAAAAACAATCCGTAATAATTGCAACCCATTAATTTCATCTGTTTCCTTTAAGAAAATAAAAATCTGCACATATTAGTGTCAGATGGTCTTAGACCCTTAAATGTATTTTCCCAAAAGTCTTCCTCACACCCCTCTAATCTGTAATCTCTTTCCATTCATATCAATTAATTTATTTAAATTCAATTTAGCAGGGATGCCTGGGTGGCTCAGTGGGTTAAAGCCTCTGCCTTCAGCTCAGGTCATGATCCCAGGGTCCTGGGATTGAGCCCCGCATAGGGCTCTCTGCTCAGCAGGGAGACTGCTTACCTTCCTCTCTCTCTGCCTGCCTCTCTGCCTATTTGTGATCTCTGTCTGTCAAATAAATAAATAAAATCTTTTTTAAAAAATAAATTCAATTTAGCATAGATTAAATTCATTGGATTAAATAGCAAGGTATTTGATCTTTTTACATAATATTTGTATATTCTGGCTTTTTAGAAAAGTATTGCTCAGCAGAAACTCTGTATGTTTTCACAATAATCATTTTCTTGGTTCTCTGATCACTGTGGGAGTGAGCACCATGGATCAGAGTTTGAGCTTCCAGATCAGAAAGCTGCTTACTGACTCAGATTTGGGGCAAGCTATTTAGATTCTCTGTGCTTCAAATTCTGTATCTGTAAAATAACAAGAATAATTGTACCTATCCCTAAGGTAATTTCAGATAATACATGTGGTACATTGTGGCTTATTAACATTGTTGAACTTAGGAGTTATTGAACTCTTCTTGATGTTGTTATTGTTGTTATAGCAGATGGGCCCCTGACATTCTTCCTCCCTGGTGTGTGACTTCCTGGATTTGTTCTGTGGCAGCCTCACTCTTCCTTCTCTGCATAAGCAGAAAGAGTAGAGATCCATCATTACCTAGCTTCTTCTCAACAAACTTGTCACCCCACAGGTACCCAGGGGTCAACATGAAAGCCTCAAACATACTCCAAAAGAGTCCTCTGCTACTGCCAGATGCATAATAAATGTCTGCTAAAGGAAGGCTTGAAGAACGAGTGAATGAATGAACCAATCAATCAACTTTCCAGCCTTGCTAAATGCTGCCAATATCTTAATGAAGCCGGTGAGCATGACAGAAGAATGGCAGGTTATGTTAATGGATGCTTGATTTGAACTTGCTGTGTTAGCAGCGATATCTAAGACATGAATTCCACCTGGCCTGGGTACCTATGAAGTCTCCATAAAATATAGAATTAGATTTACGAGGGTTGCCTGCAATTATAATTGGGCTGAAAATGTTGAGAAGTGTGGAATGCGCACTACATTTTTGATGTATGAAATTCCACAGATACTTGGAATGAAGAGAGTTATTCAAGATAATAATCACATTGTAATGAAGTATTACACTGGCTGGCTTGGACCTGTGGGTTTTCTATCAATGAATCCACTCACTTTAATTTAAGTCAAATTGTCCAGCATGATTGAAGACACTCTTGAGAGGAGAACTAACTGTCCTAATCTGATCATGAAAGATCTAATAGCCTAGTTGAGGGCCCAAAACATACCTTTGATGTGGCACTGTCAAATGCAGGACTGCCCAATGGAGGACTGAGCCATGAGGGTGGAGTTGCCCACCAGACAAGCAGGAGTGGCAAGGTGTCATAGACAGAGAAAATCCAAGAGGTCACATGCTAGAGACCAAACCCATAGGGCAGTGTGGAATAAAACCAACAGGAATCAATCATTTAAAGCAGTCACTATAACATTCCTCCATGAGGTAAATGTGAACTCATCTTAAATGAAAATAAAGATAGGTATTGTCAGTAGAGAAAGAGAAACTAGTCAAACAAGCCAAAAAGAAATTTGAGAATGAAAAAATAGAATGTCTGGGGCACGTGGGTGGCTCAGTCGGTTCAGAGTTCAACTCTTGGTTTTGGCTCAGGTCATGATCTCAGGATTCTGGGATAGGGCCCTGCATGGGGTTCTGTACTCAGCAGGGAGTCTACCTTCCCTCTCCCTCTATCCCATCCCCCGCTCGTGCACTGTCTCTCAAATAAATAAATAAATCTTGGGAAAAAAAGGAAAAAATAGAATGTCTGAAAGTAAAAAATTTACTGGATAGGCTCAATAACAATGGAAATGACAAAGAGAAGAATCAGAAAATTTGAAAATAGATCAACAGAAATGATCCAGGGACACCTTGGCTCAGTTGGTTCAATGTCTGACTCTTGGTTTTAGCTAAAGTCATGATCACATGGGTTGTGGGATCAAGCCCCAAGTTGGGCTCCATTCTGAGTGATGAGTCTGCCTGAGGATTTCTCTCTCTGCCCGCCCCCCACTTGCATATGCCATCTCTCTCTCTCTCTAATAAATAAATCAATATTTTAAAAAAATAGAGATGGAGTAGGAGGAGTCAAGATGGCGGAGAAATAGCAGGCTGAGACAACATCAGGAAGCAGGAGATCAGCTAGATAGCCTATCAAACCATTCCGAACACCTACGAATCCAACAGGAGATCAAAGAGAAGAAGAGCAACAATTCTAGAAACAGAAAATCGACCACTTTCTAAAAGGTAGGACCAGCAGAGAAGTGAATCCAACGTGACGGGAAAATAGACCCCGGGGGGAGGGGCTGGCTCCCGGCAAGCGGCAGAACAACGGAGCACAAAATCAGGACTTTTAAAAGTCTGCTCCATGGAGGGAAATCGCTCCAGAGGCTAAACTGGGGTGAAGACCTCGTGGGGACAGCGTGGACTCGGGTCCCGTGGGGTCACAGAAGGATCGGGGGTGTCTGAGTGTCGCAGAGCTCACAGGTATTAGAGTGGGGAAGCTGGCTGTGGAGACAGAGCTGAGAAGTGAGCTCTCAACTCGGGGTTACCTAGAGCCATGGTCTGTGACATGGGCCCGTGCTCTGTGCGAGGGGTCTATGGGGTTCGGAGACTCCAGGTGGGACTCTGCCAGAGACAGAGGCACTTGGTCACAGGCTGGGTGAGCTCGGAGCACAGCCAGAAGCCAGTGAGACGGGACTGATTACACACGATTTTCTCCAAGCGCGGCTGGAGGGTGGGAAGACGGGAGTGAGTAAGCGATTTTCTCTGAAGGTGCACTGAAGACTGGGGCCCCTAGCTCTCGGCTCCTCCAAACTGGAGATTGGGAGGCCGCCATTTTCATTCCCGGCCTCCGGAACTCTACGGAAAGCATTCAGGGAACAAAAGCTCCCGAAAGCAAACCTGAGAGGATTACTTAGCCCGGCCCCTGGTAAGGGCGGTGCAATTCGGCCTGGGGCAGAGACACTTGAGAATCACTACAACAGGCCCCTCACCCAGAAGATCAACAAGAAATCCGCCAAGACCAAGTTCACTTAACAAGGAGAACAGCAGATTCTTATCTGGACAAAATGACAAGGCGGAAAAACTCACCACAAAAAAAAGAACAGGAGGCAGGACCGAAGGCTAGGGACCTAATCAATACAGACATTGGTAATATGTCAGATCTGGAATTCAGGACGATGATTCTCAAGGTTCTAGCCGGGCTCGAAAAAGGCATGGAAGATATTAGAGAAACCCTGTCCAGAGAAATAAAAGCCCTTTCTGGAGAAATAAAAGAACTAAAATCTGGACACCTGGGTGGCTCAGTTGGTTAAGCGGCTGCCTTCGGCTCAGGTCAGGATCCCAGCGTCCTGGGATCGAGTCCCACATAGGGCTCTTTGCTCAGCGGGGAGCCTGCTTCTCCCTCTGCCCGCCATTCAGTCTGCCTGTGCTCGCTCCCACTCTCTCTCTCTGATAAATAAATAAAATCTTTAAAAAAAAACACTAAAATCTAATCAAGTTGAAATAAAAAAAGCTATTAATGAGGTGCAATCAAAAAGGGAAGCTCTTACTGCTAGGAAAAATGAGGCAGAAGAAAGAATTCGTGACATAGAAAACCAAATGACAGAGAATAAAGAAGCTGAGCAAAAGAGAGACAACTACTGGACCACGAGGGGAGAATTCAAGAGATAAGTGATACTATAAGACTAAACAACATTAGAATAATTGGGATTCCAGAAGAAGAAGAAAGAGAAAGAGGAGCAGAAGGTATACTGGAGAGAATTATTGTAGAGAATTTCCCTAATATGGCAAAGGGAACAGGCATCAAAATCCAGGAGGTGCAGAGAATCCCCCCTCAAAATCAATAGGCATAGGTCCACACCCCGTCATCTAATAGTAAAATTTACAAGTTTTAGCAACAAAGAGAAAATCCTGAAAGCAGCACGGGACAAGAAGTCGGTAACATACGATGGTAAAAATATTAGATTGGCAGCAGACTTATCCACAGAGACCTGGCAGGCCAGAAAGAACTGGCATGATATATTCAGAGCACTAAACGAGAAAAACATGCAGCCAAGAATACTTTATCCAGCTAGGTTATCATTGAAAATAGAAGGAGAGATAAAAAGCTTCCAGGACAAACAAAAACTGAAAGAATTTGTAAACACCAAACCAGCTCTACAGGAAATATTGAAAGGGGTCCTCTAAGCAAAGAGAGACCCTAAAAGTATTATCAGAAAGGAACAGAGACAATATACAGTAACAATCACCTTACAGGCAATACAATGGCACTAAATTCATATCTCTCAATAGTTACCCTGAACGTAAATGGGCTAAATGCCCCAATCAAAAGACACAGGGTTTCAGAATGGATAAAAAAACAAAACCCATCCATATGCTGCCTACAAGAAACTCATTTTAGACCTGAAGACACCTCCAGATTGAAAGTGAGGGGGTGGAAAACGATTTACCATGCTAATGGACATCAGAAGAAAGCTGGGGTGGCAATCCTTATATCAGATCAATTAGATTTTAAGCCAAAGACTATAATAAGAGATGAGGAAGGACACTATATCATACTCAAAAGGTCTGTCCAACAAGAAGATCTAACAATTTTAAATATCTATGCCCCTAACATGGGAGCAGCCAACTATATAAACCAATTAATAACAAAATCAAAGAAACACATTGACAAGAATACAATAATAGTAGGAGACTTTAACACACCCCTCACTGAAATGGACACATCATCCAAGCCAAAGATCAACAAGGAAATAAAGGTCTTAAATGACACACTGGAGCAGATGGATATCACAGATATATTCAGAACATTCCACCCCAAAGCAACAGAATACACATTCTTCTCTAGTGCCCATGGAACATTCTCCAGAATAGATCACATTCTGGGTCATACATCAGGTCTCAACAGGTATCAAAAGATTGGGATCATTCCCTGCATATTTTCAGACCACAATGCTCTGAAGCTAGAACTCAATCACAAGAGGAAATTTGGAAAAGCACAAATACATGGAGACTCAACAGCATCCTTCTAAAGAATGAATGGGTCAACCAGGAAATTAAAGAAGAATTGAAAAAAACCATGGAAACAAATGATAATGAAAACACAACGGTCCAAAATCTGTGGGACACAGCAAAGGCAGTCCTGAGAGGAAAATATATAGTGATACAAGCCCATCTCAAGAAACAGGAAAGGTCTCAAATACACAAACTAACCCTACACCTAAAGGAGCTCAAGAAAGAACAACAAAGAAAGCCTAAACCCAGCAGGAGAAGAGAAATAATAAAGATCAAAGCAGAAATCAATGAAATAGAAACCAAAAA
>RCUC01122883.1:0-11951 GCA_003697995.1 Taxidea taxus jeffersonii
CATCTCCGGACAGTACTTACAAAGTTACTGCTTCTCAGAACCATCCACCACATATGAGGTGGAGTTTACAATGCTGGCTTCTTTCTGTCTCCTGTCTCTCATGGGTTGAGTTTTACCACACAAACTCCCCAGCACTGCAGGACTGTATTACCCGACCCCACCAGGAAGCTTCTTGGGAAACTGGAGCCTCTGGAGTCTATTCTGGCCAGTTTTGGGGTGCTTTGGTCCTTTCCCCTAGTCAGCACTATGTGTAAGGGCCAGATGGCAGCAGCGACTCTGGCTATGGTTTTATGATATTTGGATGCCTCACAGGGTTTTTGTCAGGACTCAGTCAGGTAGTACCCAGTGCCTGGCATATAAGTAAGCACTCAACAAATTCTAGTTGTTATTATTAATAGTAATTAAGTGAAACTTTCATGTGTGATTATTATGTGGTTTGACTGTTATGAGCATTTGTCCCACCCCTTCTAAGACTTTGTTAAGCACCTCTGGACTCAGTCAGCACTCTGATACAGAGCCAGACATGTACGTGTGAGTGGTCCAGCAATACTATGGGCTGTGGCCTACAGCGTAGGAGACAGCCAGGATGCCAAAATGTATCTGCAATAAACTCATAATAAGGGTGGCCACCAGCCTGGTGGGATGCAGCTATAGTGCTGAGCATTTTGCCTTTCTAAAAACATGACTACAATAATGCCTTCCATTGGCTAGCTACCTTAAAAATTTATTTTAAACTTTTAACTGGTCTCTGAAATCCCCTAAAGAAATAAATTACTATAGTTGTTTGTTCTATAAATTATAGCCATGTAGCTAAAGGATAATTTGCCCATTCACAGAGTCATAGATGTGTTTCTGAAACCATGAATACCAGGAGTCTTCAAATGTCAAATATCTGAAGGATAATATGTCTTTGGGAAATTTTCTGCATCATCCTCTGAGTTTGGTTACTCATAAATGAATATCTTTCATTTAATGAATAATTCAAATCTTAGTCTTGTCACCACAGAAAAGAGCATTACCCTCCTCTAATGTTTCTTTATGAGGCATTTAGTGCCACAGACATAAATGTTTACTTCCCTTGAGGGAGTGACAGCTCTTGACAAGTGGAAACATGATTTCAGCAAAGAAATTGCTGTTCTTTATGTTAAAAATGGCTTCAATATTCTGCTTTGATTCCTGCTTAAAATATATGGAAGGGATTTTTATAGTCAAAGTAAATCTCTGTACTGATGAATGTGATAGACATGCGCAGTGAAAAAAATGAATTTTGGGAATTCAAAATATATGCCTTTGCCTTTCTGGAAGCAAGGGCTGAGGTTTTTTTTGTTTTTTGTTTTTTAAATATTTTATTTATTTATTTGAGAGAGAAAGAGACAGAGTGAGACAGCATGAGAGGGGGAGGTCAGAGAGAGAAGCAGACTCCCCACGGAGCTGGGAGCCTGATGTGGGACTCGATCCCAGGACTCTGAGATCATGACCCAAGCCAAGGGCAGTTGCTTAACCAACTGAGCCACACAGGCACCCCCAAGGGCTGAGTTTTTAAAAATAAAAACTGATAGAAGTTATTTAGTCTAACGAAGAATGTAAGCTACAACATGAGTGATTTCTAATAAATTTCCTATATCATGCTTTTCTTGTTGATGATAAATGTTTACCATGAGTGTCTGGTATTTGGGTTGAAACCAAGTAATGACCTAGTTATCCCTGTTCCCTGATCTTCTTCACCTCCAACACCTGAGAACAAATTTGGCTTCATCAATTCTGATCTTTGGCCTTATGCCCTAAACATGGCAGGGGGCTCCTGTCATGATGCTTCAAGCCGACCTGAGCAACTACCTTCTGAGACTATCTTTGGCCCCGAGAGAGTAGTAAGACATGCACAGGACATGGAATCAGGTGCCATCAAAGTAGCAGAGAAATATAAGGACTATATGGTAGAATTATACAGGAAGTATTGAACTTTAAGTTGGGAAATTATGAAAGAGAAAGCAAGCCAGGAAACGGAGAACATTCTTTCAGCCTCTCTATGTTCCAAGTGCTTTAAAGTTTAGACATTGAATCTCTACAACAACCCTTTAACAAAGCCATTTTATCTTCATTTGTATAACTGTGAGAACAGAAGCTCTGAGAGGTGAGGTTAGGTACCTTTTTCAAAGTCACTTAAGCATAGATTTCTTGGGGAAAGTTAATAGTTCTGTGTGCTGATTGTGTACATAAATGGGTGGCATGAGGCAGTGGTAAGAAAGAGATTGGAAAGCTAGATTCCACCCAGATAGTGAAAACCTTAATAAACCATGTCCTCTTCACTATACAAGGCTGGCCTAGGCCCTTGTTACCTCTGTAACTGAGAGCAAGTATTTAACCTCTCTCTGCCTGAATTTCCTTGTCTTTAAAATGGAGGGGTGAAGAGTGACACCATCACACCTACCTCAGAAAATTTCCTTAATTTCTTAGTGTAGAGGCACCTGGGTGGTTCTGGTGTTTATGCATCTGACTCTTGACTTCTGCTCAGGTTATGATCTCAGGGTCATCATCTTAGGATTGTGAGATGGAGTTCTGTGTCGGGCTCCACACTGGGTGTGGAACTTGCTTAAGATTCTCTCGCTTCCTCTCCCTCTACCCCTAAGGAGAAAAAAGGAAAGGAAGGAATTAATTAATTTATTTATACATAGAAAAGTGCCATACAAATTCAACCCATTTCTTGGCATTTCTTTTTACAAAAATTTACAATTTTTTGTAAATCTTTTTGTAAAGCTGGGAGGACATGAAATAAATATAATCATGGAAGTGTAACTTGAGGTTTAGCTGTCTTGATGTTCCAAAAGTCACCCAACCCACTGGGGAATCCCCCATCCTATAAGATTTAATGGAAATGGTTTTGCACCCACATCCTATATAAAATGAGACTCTCTGCTGACTGGACTGCCTATTCCACACCATCTACACTGCACACCACCTAGATTCTTGAATTCTCCAAAATACCATTGGCAGCAGAACATACATTTGCAGAACAGGATTTGAAGGCAAAGCTGGTGAGGTTACATCAGGGTAGATATTAGATATCCTTGTTCTTAAATGCGCTTTGTCCTATTCTGCCTCTGAGAAGTCCTCACTGGCCACCTCTTCACAAACAACCCTAGCCTAGCATCATTTTGCTCCAGCTTCTTTCTTTCCTTTCTTTCTTTCTTTTTTGTCTTCCCATTTTCTACCTGTCCATAAACCCCACCCTATTTATATTATACTTATGTAGTAATAGTAACGAATACTGGTTAAAAACTTATTTTGTACTAGGAAGTATAAGTAATGTATATGTGCTCTTTGATTTGGCAGACATTTTCTCTCCTTTTGTTGTGCCCCAGGTATTCATGGCCAAACCCTTGGAGTTTCATCTTTTTTTTTTTTTTAAGATTTTATTTATTTATTTGAGAGAGAGAGAGAGAGACAGAGTGAGAGAGCATGAGAGGGGAGGTCAGAGGGAGAAGCAGACTCCCCATAGAGCTGAACTGGGAGCCCGACTTGGGACTCAATCCCAGGACTCCAGGATCATGACCTGAGCTGAAGGCAGTCCCTTAACCAACTGAACTACCCAGGCGCCCTGAGTTTCATTTCTTTTGTTCTTCAACAAATATGAAACAACTCTGTGTGTGTGTGTGTGTGTGTGTGTGTGTGTGTGTGTTTGTGGTGTGTGTGTGTGTGTGTGTGTGTGTGTGTGTGTGTTTGTGTGTGTGCTGGGCACAGTGCTAGCTCTTAGGGCTTTGGTAACAAAACAGACTTGGTCTCTGCCCTTAGAGGGCTCCACATTCAGAGAGCTGATGAAAGTAACTTGTTAAATGAAGTCAGTTCTGTCTTTGAGGGAATTACCAGCTTGGATAGCAATCATTTTTTCACTTGTTGCAACAGAAGACAACAATAAGACAAATATCAAAAAGAGACAAAAATACAAAAAAATGCCACAGAGCAGGACATGATTCGGACACAAATAGTTCAGAAAGTGTAAAAGACTTTAGAAACTGTTGAGATCGCTTGGGTTAAACTTGTGACCCTTGAGGCACTGAAATGGAGAAGGAGGAAGGCAGGAAGGGCTGAGATGGTATAAGAGTGGACACAGTGGTTAGGAACAAGACCTTTGGAGTAGGTCAGACCTGGGCTCAAATGCCAGCTCTGTCACTTACTATGTGACTATAGGTGAAATTCACATAACAAAATTATTTTAAAGTGAACAAGAAGTGATATTTAGGACATTCACAATATTGTGCAACCTCCATTTATATCTAGATCTAAAATTTGATTTCTGTCACCCCAAAGTAAAACTTATATTCATTGAGTAGTCATTCCTTATTCCTGCCTTCCCCTAGTCCTTGGTAACCACCAATCTGTATCCTGTCTCTATGATTTTATCTATGAATGTATGAATATTTCATACAAATGGAATCATACAATAAGTCTTTGTGTCTGGCTTCTTTGAATTAGATAATGTTTTCTAGGTTTTGCTATATAGCATATTTCAGTACTTTATGCTTTATGTACTGAATAAATTTTTATTTATTGCTGAATAAATTTCCATTGTATGTACATAACATGATTTGTTTAACCATTCAGCAATTGATGGATATTTGGACTGTTTCCACATTTTGACTACTGTGAATAGTGCTGCTATGAACATGCCTGTACATGCACGTGTTGGAATACCTGTTTTTAGTTCTTTGGGGTATGTCCCTAGGAGTTGAATTGTGGGGCCATGGGGTAATTCTATGTCTAACTTTTTGAGGAACACCTGCATCCTTTTGAAACTCATTCTTAAGCCTGTATTATTATTCATATTATAAATAAGATTAGATAGATGATACATATGTATATATAATATTAGATGGATGGTATATATATTAAGCATTTTTATTTTTATTATTATTATTTTTTTAAGATTTTATTTATTTGTTTGTTAGAGAGAGAAAGCACAGGCAGACAGAGGCAGAGGGAGAAGCAGGCTCCCTGCCGAGCAAGGAGCCCGATGTGGGACTCAATCCCAAGACGCTGGGATCATGACCTGAGCCTAAGGCAGCCGCTTAACCAACTGAGCCACCCAGGCGTCCCTATATTAAGCATTTTTAAATCAGAGTGTCTCAAACCTAGCACTGTTGACATGGGGACTGGAGAATTCTTTGTGGTGGGCGCTGAAACCAGAGCATTTAAGGAGGTTCAGCAGCAATTCTGACCTTTACCCAGTAGATGTCAGTAGCATCCCCCCAGTTGTGACAACTAATACGTGTCAAGACATTGTCAAATGTCCCATGGGTGGCAAAAATTTCTGCTTCTTCCCACAGAAATCCATTGTTTTAAAGGATTCTCTACACTTGAAGCAAATCTGTCACTAAAACAAAAGAGTCAAACAAAGTAAGGGCCTTTAAGAAACATATGCTCTTTGCAAATTTGCAAATAGGAAATTTTTTTTGTTTACTGTGTAATGATGTTAAGGGGTTTGCAGATTTACAAATGTGTGACAACCAGGGGTGCCTGGGTGGCTCAGTGGGATAAAGCCTCTGCCTTTGGCTCAGGTCATGATACCAGGGTCCTGGGATCAAGCCCTGCATCGGGCTCGCTGCTCAGCAGGGAGCCTGCTTCCTCCTCTCTCTTTGCCTGCCTCTCTGCCTACTTGTGATCTCTGTCTGTCAAATAAATAAATAAAAATCTTTTTTAAAAATGTGTGACAACCAGAAAATTATATCCTTAAATATTCATGTAACTTTCATATCTACTTTTGTGCCATAAACCCAGCTCACCCAAAGAACTCCAAGAAATATAGATTTTCACCTCACTACATGTTATATACCAAATCACTTTTACAGCATACTGCATCATGTAATTTTTAAGATGGCAGCTAGAAGCAAGATTTGCAAGATTTTTTTGGTATAGTAATATTTATTATTTCAAATCTAAGCTCAGACAGAACCCATAGGGAATTTCCTATTTGGCTCTGCCAAATAATTGCAAGATGTATGCTAATTTTCATTATTGGGGTACACTGAACCGAAATTAAATTTTTATTTACTGTTAAAGATAATGGTGAGTTCATTGTAAAGTAGAAACTCTAAACTCTTTTGCCATCAGAAAGCACTTTTGCCATCAAAAAGTCATCAAAATCAGGACTATTGGGACACCTGGGTGGCTCAGTTGGTTAAGCGGCTGCCTTCCGCTCAGGTCATGATCCCAGCGTCTTGGGATCGAGTCCCACATTGGGCTCCTTGCTCGGCAGGGAGCCTGCTTCTCCCTCTGCCTCTGCCTGCCTCTCTGTCTGCCTGTGCTCGCTCCTGGGCTCTCTATCTGACAAATAAATTAAAAATCCTAAAAAAAAAAAAAAAAAAAATCAGGACTATTATGGCAATGGACCGGCTTTAGGCAGAGATAACATTGATGAAGCGCTCACAGCAGTTAGTAAGGGCTATGGCACTGAAATCTATCTTCCCAGGGATGGAGAGGCAGTGGGGTGGGACAGAAAGGTTGGTGCCATTCAGAGAAGTCTGGCCAAAGAGATACATACTAGGCCAGATAATGAAAAGCCAAAGAGATACATAGTAGGTCAGATAAAAATAATGCAACAAGTGTATCAATAAGTTCTACCAAACAGTTAAAAAAAAACAAGAATGAAAACTGATGGATCCAAATCACTGAGGCAAAATTTAAGCCTTTTAATGTGATACAGAATTCAATTTATTCTAAAAAGTAAGGTGGTACTCCAAAGCTATTTTTCTCTCGAGAAAACAGCTTATTTATTTATTTGATGTATTTATATGTATTTATTTATTGTTTTGGCTTTATTGAGGTGTAACTAAGAAACACAATTACAGGATTGCCTGGGTGGCTCAGTTGGTTCAGTGGCTGGTTCTTGATTTTGGCTAAGCTCAAGATCTCAGGGTTGTGGGATTGAGCCCCACCTCTGGCTATGCACTCAGTGTGTTTGGGGAGGCGGGGGGTCTGCTTGAGATTCTCTTTCCCTCTGCCTGTGCCCCGCCACTTGCGTATTCTATCTCAAATAAGTAAATCTTAAAAAAAGAAGTACAATTATAATATATTTAGAGTGTATATATGATTATTTGACATATGTATATATGTGAAAGGATTCCCAACATTGAGTTAAAAATTAACACATATATAACCTCACATATTTACCTTTTTCTTTTTTTCCTCCCTCCCTCCCTTCCTTCCCTTCTTTCTTTTTTGTGAGAACACTTCAGTTCTACTCTCTTAGCAAGTTTCAAATTTCAGTTATATAATACAGCATTATCAACTATAGTCACCATGTTATATATCAGATCCTTGGACCTTTTTCATCTTTTATCTGAAAGTTTGTGCCTTTATACTAGTCTTTCCCTATTTCTCCCAACCCCCAAACTGATGCAATCACCATTCTACTCTGATTCTGTTTTGGACTTTTTTTTTTTTTTTTAGATTCCACATATAGACGATACCATGCAGTATTTGTCTTTGTCCGGCTTATTTCACATAGCCTAATTGTTTATCCATGTTGTTGCAAATACCAGGATTTTCTTCTTTTATAATGATGAATAATATTCCTTTGTGTATACATACCACATTTTCTTTATTCATTCATCAGTTAGTATGTAGGTTATTTCCATACTATGGCTACTGTGAATAATGCTGCAATGAACATGGGAGTACAGCTAGTGATTTCATTTCCTTTAGATGTATACCAAGAAGTGGGATTGTTGGATCATATGGTAATTCTATTTTTAATTTCTTCAGCAATCTCCATATTCTTTTCCATAGAGGTTGCACAATTTTACATTCCCATCTATAGGGTATGAGGGTTTCCTTTTCTTCACATCCTTGTCAGCATTTATTGTCTCTTATCTTTTTGATAATAGCCATCCCAGCAGGTATAAGGTGATATCTCCTTGTGGTTTTTATTTGCATATACCTGTTAATTAGTGATGTTGAGCACCTTGTCATGTACCTGTTGGCCACTTGGATGTCTTCTTTAGAAAAAAGTCTATTGGGGTGCCTGGGTGGCTCAGTGGGTTAAGCCTCTGCCTTCAGCTCAGGTCATGATCTCAGGGTCCTCGGATCAAGCCCCGGATCAACCCCGCATCAAGCCCCGCATCAAGCCCCGCATCAAGCCCCACATCAAGCTGCACAACGAGCTCCACATCGAGCCTTGCATCAAGCTCTGCACTGAGCCCCGCATTGGGCTCTCTGCTCAGCAGGGAGCCTGCTTCACCCTGCCTCTCTGCCTATTTGTGATCCCTCTCTCTCTCTCTAATAAATAAATAAATAAAATCTTAGAAAACTGTTTATTAGTTCCTCTGCCCATTTTTAATTGGATTATGTCTTCTTCTTCTTTTTTTTTGCTATTGAGTTGTATGTTTCCTTGTATATTTTGAATATTAACCTCTTATTGGACATGTGGTTTGCAAATATTTTCTTCCATTCTGTAGGTTGACAGGTTTTGATGATAGTTTCCTTTGCTATGCAGAAACTTTCTAGTTTTATGTAGTCCCACTTGTTTATTTTTGCTTTTGTTGTTTGTGCTTTTGGTGTCATATCTAAAAAATAATTGCCAAGACCAATGTCAAGGAGCTTACCCATTATGGTTTTTTTTTTCCCCCTTCCCCCTAGGAGTTCTAAGGTTTTAGGACTTATATTCAAATCTTTAATCCATTTGGAGTTGATTTTTGTGTATGGAGTAAGATAGGAATCTGGTTTCATTCCTTTGCATATGGATATACAGCTTTCCTGCACCATTTACTGAAGAGACTGTCTTTTCCCCATTGTATGTTCTTGGCTCCTTTGTCAAAAGTGAATTGACCACATATGCATGGGCTTATTTCTGGGCTTTCTATTCTGTTCCATTAATCTATGTGTTTGTTTTTATGTGAATCACTATGGTGATGCTATTTATAGATTTGTAATATGGTTTGAAATCAAGAAGTGTGATTCCTCCAGCTTTGTTCTTTCTCAAGATTGCATTGGCTATTCTGAATCTTTTATGGTTCAACATGGATTTTAGGATTATTTATTCTCTATGAAAAATACCATTGGAATTTTGGCACGGATTGCATTGAATCTGTAGATCACTTTGGGTGGTATGAACATTTTTACAATATTAATTCTTCTAATCCAGAAACAGAGTATCTTTCCATTTCTGTCTTTTTAAATTTCTTTCATCAGTGTTTTATAGTTAACAGTGTACTGATCTTTCATCTCCTTGGTTAAATTTTTTTCTAAGTATTTTATTATTTTTTGATGCTTCTGTAAGTGGGATTTTTAAAATTTTTGTAAATGGGATTTTACTTCTTTCTTTTTCCAATAGTTGATTGTTAATGTATGGAACACAAGTGATTTTTGTATATTGATTATGTCCTGAATTTACTGAATTCATTTATTGGGTCTTAGTTTTTCGGTGCAGTCTTTAGGATTTTCTATATATGAGATGATGTCATCTACAAACAGAGACAATTTTACTTCTTCTTTTCTGATTTTGGTGCCTTTATTTTTATCCTTGCCTAATTGCTCTGGCCTTGACTTCCAGTACTGTGTTGAATGAAATTGATAAAGATGGACATTTTTGAAATATTGCTGACCTTAGAGGAAAATTGTTCAGCTTTTTAGTGTTGAGTATGATGTTAGTTGTGGGCTTGTCACATGTGGCCTTTATTATGTTGCGGTACATTCCATCTGTCCCAAATTGTTGGAAGTTTTCATCATGAGAGGATATTGAATTTTGTTAAAAAGCTTTTTCTGCATCTATTGAGATGATAATATGATTTTTATCCTTCTTTTTGTTAAACATTTGTTAAACATTCACATTTATTGATTTGTGTATGTTGAACTATCAGTGCTTCCCAGAAATAAATTCCACTTAATCATGGTATATGATTCTTTTAATGTACTGTTGAATTTGGTTTGCTAATATTTTGTTGAGAAATTTTGCATCTGTATTCATCAGGAATACTAGCCTGTAATTTTCTTTTCTTGTAGTGTTCCTGTCTGGCTTTGGTATCAAGGTAATGCTGGCCTCATAAAATAAGTTTGGAAGTATTCATTCCTCTTACATTTTTTGGAAGTGTTTGAGAAGATTCAAATGAAATCTTTTTAATTGCTCGGTAGTAGAATTCACTGGTGAACCCATCTGATCCTGGGCTTTTGTTTTTTTGTTTTGCTTTGAAGATTTTATTTATTTATTTGACAGACAGAGATCACATGTAGGCAGAGTGCCTGGAAAAGAGAGATGGGGAAGCAGGCTCCCCGCTGAGCAGAGAGCCAGATGTGGGCTTGATCCCAGGACTCTGAGATCATGACCTGAGCGGAAGGCAGAGGCTTAACCTACTGAGCCACCCAGGAGCCCTTGATTTCTCTTTCGATTTTTTTTTTTTTTTGATCCACTGTTCAGGAGCGTGTTGCTTAGTCTGCACATATTTGTCAATTTACCAGTTTTTTCCTTGTATTTTATTTCTGGTTTCATAGCATTGTGATCAGAAAAAAATGCTTGATACGATTTCGACCTTCTTAAATTTATTAAGATTTGTTTTATGATCTAACATATGATCTATGAGACAATTTCCATGTATACCTGAGAAGAATGTGCATTCTGTTGCTGCTGGATGGACTGTTCTGTAAATGTCTGTTAGGTCCATCTGATCTAATGTGTAGTTTAAGTTTCCTGGTGGATTTTCTGTTTGGATGATTTATCCATTGTTTAAAGTGGTGTACTGAAGTCCACCACTATTATTGTATTGCTGTCTATTTCTCTCTTCAGATCTGTTTGTATTGGCCTTATATCTTTAGGTACTCTATGTTGGAGGCTTACATATTTACAATTGTTATCACTGCCTAATGAATTGACCCCTTTACCATTATATAATGCCTTTTGTCTCTTGTTACTGTTTTTGGCTTAAAGTCTATTTTGTCTGATGTAGGTGTAGATACCTTTGTTTTCTTTTGGTTTCCATTCCATGGAATATTTTTTCCTATCCCTTCACTTTCGGTTTATATGTGTCTTTGAAGCTGGAGTCTCTCATAGGCAGCATATAGTTGGATCTTTTTTTTTTAAATCCATTCAGCTACTCTGTCTCTTTTGATTAGAAAATTTAGTCCATTTACATTTCAAGTAATTATTGATAGGGACTTACTACTGCAATTTTGTTAACTGTTTTCTGACTTTATTGTAGTTCCTTTTTTCCTTTCTTCTCTTTCTTTGTGAGTTGATGGTTTTCTACAGTGGTATGCTCTGATTCCTTATCTTTAGTGTATCTACTACAGGTTTTTGTGTGGTTACCATGAGGCTTACATAAAACATCTTAGAGTTATAACAGTCTATTTTAAGCTGATAACAACTTAACTTTGAATGCACAGATATATAGACACCCACACACACATTTTGTCTTTGCTCTTCTAATTTACAGCTTTTTACCATGTATCCAGTAACAAATTGTAGCTATAGTTATTTTAAATACTTCTGTTTTTTATCCTTTATATTAGTTATGATCTACCCACCATCATTACAATATTAGTCTGAATTTAAGTATATATGTACTTTTACCAGTGAGTTTTATACTTACATGTGTCATGTTACTAAGTAGCAACTATTTATTTCAGCTTAAAGAACTTCCTGTAACATTTCTTATAAAACCACTCTAGTGGTGATGAACTCCTTCAGATTTTGCTTGTCTGGGAAACTCTTCATCTCTCCTTCATTTCTTTTTTTTTTTTTTTTTTTTAAGATTTTATTTATTTATTTGACAGACAGATCACAAGTAGGCAAAGAGGCAGGCAGAGAGAGAGGAAGGGAAGCAGGCTCACGGCTGAGCAGAGAGCCCGATGCAGGGCTCCATCCCAGTATCCTGGGATCATGACCTGAGCCGAAGGCAGAGGCTTTAACCCACTGAGCCACCCAGGTGCCCCATCTCTCCTTCATTTCTGAAGGACAACTTTGCCAC